>JAVKPL010008286.1:0-11023 GCA_032173675.1 Gastrolobium villosum | reverse complement strand
CTATATTGCGATCGTCCTAACTAGATGGAACTCAACATTTGAAATGCTTTCTACTGCTTTGATATTCAAAGATGTATTTTCGGAATACAAGGAAAAGGAACCATATTATAATTACTTGCCATCTGTAGAGGAATGGAGCAAGGTTGATAAGGTTTGTAATCTTTTGGAAGTTTTTAGTCATGTTACTAATGTCATATCAGGTAGTGACTATCCCATAACCAATTTATATCTCCCTGAAGTTTATAGGGTTAAAGAAGTAATTGATGTTGCAATTGAAGATAATGATGATTTTATGAGAGAAATGACAAGGCCAATGAAAGTAAAATTTGACAAGTATTGGGGGGATTGCAATTTGCTGATGGCCATTGCTAGTGTTCTAGACCCAAGGTGTAAATTGCATGTGGTAAATATTTGCTTCCCAATCTGTTTCCAAAAAAAAAAAAATATTTGCTTCCCAATTATATACAAATCAGAAGTTGAGGCAACGGAAAATGTTGAAAAAGCGAAGACAGCTTTAGAAGATTTGTACAATGAGTATTGTGCTATAAGTTTGCAAGAGTCAGTCCCAAATAGTGAGCTACAAACTAATGTGAACCAATCATCCCTCTCTTCCACTCTCCCACCTCGAGCTCCTAGGATTTTCTAAAATCATGAGCATTGTGCGCGAAAAGGAAACTGTTGCCCCAGTAAAATCAGAGTTAAAAAGTTATCTTGAAGAAGGGTTTTACATATGTGATGAAAAATTTCAGATTTCCTTTAGTGCCTTGGAATGGTGGAAGACAAACAGCTTGAAATATAGAATTTTATCAAAGATGGCAAGAGATATACTAGTTGTTCCAATTTCTACTGTAGCATCTGAGTCCACATTTAGTGCTGGTGGAAGAGTACTTGATGCTTATCGTGCTAGTTTAAACGAAGAGACTATCGAAGCATTAATTTGTGGTGGAGATTGGCTACAAAATAAATATGATTTGAAGAAAAAATAAAAGGTATAAATTGCTTCTTTAACAACAGATTTGAAAATGTTTATATATTGCAATTTTCATAATGTAAACATAGTGAAATACATAACTAATTTGATTTTCTGATTTTCTACTTGCAGGTTCGAAAAGACAGTGGGAATAATCAAGCTGATTACTTTTTATGGGTGAGATGCCTATTTAATTATTAATATCTACAATATTGCAGTACCAATATTGATTTTATATTTAATTACTTTATGCTTTTCGGATTAGTTGGATCAAAATCTAAGTGATTTCTGTTTGGCAGCATTCTCCCTGTTAAAGTGAAACTTTTTGCTGCTTCTTCTACATGACGATCCATGCTACAACGAACACATGTACAAAATTACTACCAGAAAATTATCTATATTAGAACTACACAAAACACATAATTTATAAGTTTGATATATGTTATTTTCACACAAAACAGTTTATTTTCACACATGTACCAATATGCGTAAATATAAAACATCATGAAACTTTTTCATAATTAATAAAATTTTATCACTATTAATAGAAATTCATTGTTTAAACATAACTTTATTACCTCATTCACTTTTTTGTTGCAGGAAGATGATGATAAGAAGGCTCACTAGAAGATTGTGAAGTGCCAAGAAAAGTTCAATCTTTGTTGTTGTTAAAAAATCTGTTGTAGAATCTTTATAACATGTGTTCATGTTAAAAAAATTGTTGTAAATTTTTTATAATTTGGACCTATGCTGGAAACATTATTTAATGAATGAGATACTTTTTTTATTTATTTAATTTGCAATATGGTAGGCCTAAAAGGCCTCATAGGCCATGTAGGCTTTTTATTTTTAAATAATAGGACAGGTTTGGCCTTTAAATTAAGCATATGATAGGCTCATAGGCCTGATAGGCCAAACAATTTCGTGTGTAGGCTTAGGCCAAGAAGGCCAAAGCCTGCTCTGCCCTGACCTATTTATACCCCTATAATTGTGCACACGTGATAATAAATGACTTTAAATGATTAACTCTGTCAAATATGGAATCTCCAACAATTCCAAATTTTAACTAAAAGGGAGGGTAATGGATCCTCTCATGTGGAAAAGTGGTCATATGGTCATGGTATTTGATCATAACCACTCATCGGTGATGAGATAAGAGAGAGAAAAATGTATAATTTTTAACGGAACTGAAACAAACAACACTTCTCTTCATTCAAAATTTTATCTTTCATAACGAATGAAACAGACACATAGAATTTGTACCCTAAAGACCTCTTACCCAACAAAAAAAAGAAATTTATGCCTTAAATGATAACCAATTACAATCATAAGTGAAAAATGAGGAAGACAAATTAACCATATGAAATCTTTCATAACCTCCAAAAGAATCACATGGAGAAAACATAAAAGGATGGTGGAGAAGCTTGCTAGCAATCCATCTCTGACTAGGATTCTTGATGAAACATTTTCTCAAGAAATCTTTACAATCCTCACTTACTCCATTAGGTATCTTCGGTGCTTCTTTAAGGACAACAACCTTGTACATCATCTCATTTGTAGTTGGAATCATCTCCTTTGAAGTTGAAGGGTTCCTCCATACATTTAATCCAGTGATCATCTCTATGACTATACATCCAAGAGACCATATATCCAATGATGTTTCAATCTGGCCCTTAAATGATTCTGGTGACATGTATAATGGTGTCCCTCTAAATCTAAAATTTCAATACTTAGCATTGATAATCTCTTCTTTAGTCTTAGACAATCCAAAATCTGTAATCTTGAGTTGATACTTTGCATCATTCTTAGATGAAGGAAAGAGAAGAATGTTATCAGGCTTTAAATAACAATGAACAACTCCAGCTTGATGAACAACTTGTCTGGCTTCTTGCCACGCAATTCCTCAGCACCACCAGTTCCTGTACCTGAAATGGTAATCCCCATAACGCGGAGTGAGATAATAATATTACCTCAGTAAGCTCTCTTGGAGGGCTAGCTCCTCCACCCGTAAGCTCACTTCTAGTATAACCACAGTATAAAATCAATGCATGTATCAGAATATGTATGACAATGTAGTGTGCAAATAATAAATCCTACTGGCTAGAGAATATAACAAGTATGCATTACGCAAGGAAACACTGTCTTGCAACATAACGTTGAGGAAACACCATCTCATACTATGCATAACGAAACATCGTCTTATGCCTCACACAAGGAAACACCATCTTATGTGGCACACAAATACATACATATACATGCATTATTTAACAAATCATTTTCAACATACCATATCAAACTACCACCCTCCCTCGGAGTTTGGTGGAAGAAACGAAGGATTAACACCAAGGACCGAAAGCTTACCTGTCAAGCACTATCCTCCAACGCACTCCTTGTATCCAAGGGGTCGCTCCACAATCTCGCACAATATTACAGCCTATTCAAATATGTGAAAACAATCAGTACATCTATACTAGTCTACCACATTTAATTTTCAAGACACATACAAGACATCTACATTTTTTTTTGAGTCAAATTTATCAAAATGTTCTAAATAGCGATTTCATAATATTTTCTTTTAAGGGAACCAATCCCAGAACTCACACACAAATCACCCTCCAACTACTTATACCATTAAATTTTCGAAATTGACATGTAGCCAAAAATCATGATTTTCTATAGTAAGTTAAACGACGATTTCTTTTTTGTTTTTCATCAAGAAGCAATCTCAAGCATATTTAACAAAAGAAGCTATATCCAAATCACTCTCTAATTATCCATACCATCAAATTTTCGTGCACTATTCATTACAAAACCTAGAGTTCTTGAAATTTTATTAAAACAAGAAAATAGATGTGGTTCCTTACGACAATATACCCAAGAATGAAGGAGGAAGCTTACTTCAAGCTCTCATGGCCTCAAGCTCCATTAAAAACAGAGATGGCAAAACGGGCTTGGCTCGGCGGGCTGAGTTTTTTAACCCATCTCAAAAGTGGGGTGGGGCGGGGCGGACTCATTTTTTGGAGGGCATAGGCGGGCCGAGGCGGGTAAGTGTAAAATAGGCTCGGGCTGGGGGGCCAACCCGCCCAACCCGCCAAACGGGACGGGGCAGGATGAGTTTTTCAGCCCACTTTCAAAAGCGGGGCGGGCCGCCCACTTTGCCATCGCTAATTAAAAATTCCATTTTTTATGAAATCCCATTTTTCTCACAAGTTTGGCTTTGGAACGAAGTGATTTGAAGCTCTCTAATTTTCTCTATGAATATTGGAATATTTTTACTCAAAATTTCCTCTCTCTTTTTCCTCTTTTGTTGTTCGTCGTCATCCGATCCGTGGAAATGGAAGTATGGTAATGTTGTTTTTGAAGTTTTTCAGTTAATTAGGTTAAGTGAAATTCAAGTAGATAAAGACTTGTCTATCTAATCACATATAGTAATTATCAAACTTTACCCAATGAATTATAATATTTTTTAGTCCTATTTATATATTTACTTTTACCTTTTGGGTAATTTTTTCCATCCTTATTTTTTTCCCTTAATTGTGATTTCAACTCATTTTTTCACGAAAAGTGATTTTATTTCTTTTTCTTCTATTTTCCTTATAATTATTCTTTAATATTAAATTCATATGTGTATATATATAATATAAAACACATTATTTTATTTTATATTTATGTTTTAATTTTAAAAAAAATAGCAAAAAAATACTTCACCGATCTTTTGTCTCACGCAACTTAGGAACTCACCTTCTAGGCAAAACTATAGAAAGAATACTCCTCTACATGTTTAGCACGGCACTGCAAAGAGATAGAGAATAAAAATGGACATGATCAGAAGCTCAAAGCTTGACGTAATGCTCAAAAGAGGAAATAGGAGAGGACACGTTAGGTCATCGCCGCTTAAGGTTTCTCTTCTCATCTCCTGACTATCATTTGTTCACCAGGTTTTTTTATTTCAAAATGAAAAGGTGTTTGGGTGTGGGTTATTGACTAACCTAAAGAAAAAGAAAAAAAATAGTTGAGCCCGTTAATCATATTGGGCTGATGTAGCCTTATTCTAACTAGGAAGTTGTTCTTTTTAGTCATATTATGTTAAGATTTATTAAAATAAAATGAAACTTTTATTTACTGAAAAAAAACCAAAAAAAAAAAAAAAACTTAAAAAATAAAAGTGACAAAAGTAATTAAAATGTAAAAAATGAAAATAATAAATAAAATAATTTTATCACTTTGTTTTATTACAGTTTTGCATTATTTATTTGTGAAGTATGATTAAAAGTTTATTTTAAACTTTAAAAAATAAAAATAAAAAATGTGAAAATACAACAACAAAAAAATAGTTCGTTTGTCTCTTTAGATACATTATCTTTTGTAGAATCAAATATTTATTTAGAATTTAGAAATTAGGAAAAAAAAGAATTGTTTCGTTGTTCTTATGTTTTATCATGTGTAGTTCTCAATGTGATGTGACCAAATATTTTTAAAATATATAAATATATCAAATTATTTTTATCCATGCAATAATTTATAATAATATTGTTGTATGATCATTCATCTTCAAATATTGTACATATCATTTACCCATTAAAATTCAAAAATTAAGCACGTTTTTAACGTAGCTAAATAACTGTAGCTACTTTATATGCTGATTTTCAAATATTAGCCACATTTTAGAGGTGGTAAATAACCGTAGATAGGTTTGTCACACGTTAATTTTTTTTTGCCCTAGATTCGTGGGTTATCTATGCTGGCTATGTTATGTTTCACCATTTATGACGTATATTTATTATCTATATATACTTAAACCTTGTGCAAATATAGATTTATTTTCGTATCGAAAATTGTTTTTTTGTCACACGTTAATTTGAAAATAAAAATTATTCCTTGTGCAAATATAGATTATTAAATTGTTTTTTTTCAAAATTTGAAAATAAAAATTTTCTTCTATTTAATATCCTAGCAGCGATATATGACATTGTTGTGTGGCTTGTCATCCTCAAATATTATAAATTTCGTTCGACCTTATGTATAACTATGCTGGCTTAAGCTCTATGCATATATCATTATATATATATATATATATATATATATATATATATATATATATATATATGTATATATATATATATATGTATATATATATATATATATATATATATATATATATATATATATATCATTTTCTTTCAAAAATTAAAATTAACCAACACAGGTAATTTCTATATAATGATGTAGCTTTGAGTTTCTTATTGTACCTAGGGATATATCGAAATGGGAACCTTCTCGTCCGGCCCAAAAATATTTTTTCATAATTTAGTTTTCTTTATAAATAATAAATTTAATTTAATTTATTTCTTTGTAGTGCAACAAATATTTTGGCCAATTTATTAATAATTTGTATAATTAATTTAAGGTAATCATTTTTTTTTAAATTGATGGTGTAGGGTGCTAACACCTTCTCTACTTGTAAATCTATTTCCGTTTTCAAAGATCAATTTTCTAAAACAAAAAGAATTTATACAATATTTTCCCAAATAAATTTTAATAGCAACTACATTATTTTTAAATTTTTAATTTTCGATTATTCGCCGTCAAGTTGTGATTCGGTTGCAACATACATGTTTATAAATATTGGGTGAATAATTTGTAATTATTCTAATGTTTTTTTCCCTTCTAATTTGGTAATTGCTCTCTTGTAAGGGTTGAGGATACATCGAATATTGTTTTCTTTCATTTCTTACACCAATTATTTTTTATTTTAAGAAAAGTCAATGTGATTATATTACAATACTATGATATTAATTGAAGCTTTTCCTTGAAAAAAAAATTAAGGCTTTCGGGTCAGTGTTCCTTTTACTTAAAATAAAATGGCTACCTTTCACCAAAAAAAAAAAAATGCATACAAAATATATATATATATATATATATATATATTTGTACCAAAAAAATAAAAAATAAAAAATGCATCGAGGAGAGACTTATGTGTTCATTAATATTTGATAATACAAGACGAGTCATTGGTATTATCGAAACCTTAATTGACTTCTGTTGTTATTATTATTTACATTTATATACTGATTTGTTATAGGACCAACCTGTTCCAAAATTTATTAAAGGACTCAAAAATAAAATGAGAGGGATATATGAATGATGCTTATCGTATTCGTGTCGCTGACTTTCGAATTTTAATATCGTGTAGTGACTGTCGAAATTGAAGCCATTGACAAATGCATTTGGTGAATGAAATATTTAACATTGATCTGGAATATTAATACGAGGCACATGTTAAAAGCCTTCGCTATTAAAGAAAGATTATTTTAGTTAACAAAGGTTGTATCTCAACAACATTAAAAATGTTACAGGAAGCTACTTTTAGGAAATTTCATCACCAAGCATACTTCATCGCCGAGATATTAGTGAACAAAGTTTATCTCAGCCATCCACAATAATTAATTGAAAAAACTTGTTGCCTCACAACTTGCAACCAATTTCGGAAGCATCTATCCACAAAGTTGTTCATCTCTCCACTATAAATACGTATGTGTTAACTACAAGATACATATCTTTTTCTACATGAATAACTGCTTAAATCAAATTTGACTTGAGCATCGGAATATCTTGCATGTAAATCCCTACGTTATTCTTTTGTTCGAAATCTTAACAATATTCATGCCTTTTGTCAACTAATTTTGTCTTCCTTTTAGTTTGATGTGCATGCGATCGCAATACCTATACCAAGAACACTAGGAACATTCTTTTTGTTCGTAATCTCAAGAATATTTATGCCCCAAGTTTCTTAGTTAAATATAATACCTTTTATGAGGTAAGAAAGGTTAAATACTTAAATACCATGTTAAGCAGTCATAAATCCTAACAAATGCAATATATCTATCTACTTTTGCTCTGACATGAATTGCCTCACATAACTAAATTTGCATTTAACCATCCATTAGCGTCAGAAAGCTTGTAGATAAGGGGGATTGCATTAACATAAACCAAGATGCTAATGTGTATCTTATCTACAGCAGCAAAAGGAAAATGAAACAGATAAAATAATTAAAATGCAGAAGAAAAAAAAAACTTGTCATTATTAGCCTTGTTAGGCATTGCTTGCATTAGCATAACTTCAAACAGAATAAACATCTATTGTAGATTAGGAAGTTTTAGAGCATGGATTCTAAGCATATCTCCGAGGCTGCCAATTGCCAGGACCACCAGCCAGAGGCTTAAAAGGAACAGGCTTCATAATACAATACCCATTTTTAGAGCAACAATTGGACTTGTGTCTTCTAATGTCATGATAACCCTGCATTTCCATTGCTAGTTTTCTCTCCAAGTCATGCCTCTCAAATCTCCTCCTTAGATTTTTTCTCCTAACAACAGTACTTAACTTCTCTTTGTTGTTAGATCTATTGCTACATACTGGCACAGGCATAGCTTCCAAACCCATTAACTTGGCTACAACACCTGGTTTACACCACACCACACTCTCCCCCCCCAATGTTTGAGGCAAAGACATAACCTTATCAATGTTGGAGTCTGAATGATCATTCTCTTCAAGTAACATTCCTCCTAAACTTCTCTCACTGCAAACTGATCTTCTTCCTTCTATGTTCCCAAAAGAAGACCGGTACATGGAATCCCTACCATCAAGTGAAAACCTTGGATACTGATTCAAGGCATTCCTTGCAGATCTCAAGATATCAGAGTTGTTCACACATGACATCCTACCCTTTATTCCACTATATTTATTTAGCTTAGCTTTCTTAGCCAACTCTTCCTCCAATTCTAGTTGTAGTATCAGATCTTCTAGTGTTGGTGAATTTTGCTTTGGATTGTCATCATGCAAGTAAGGGGAGCTTACCTTGCTTGTGAAGTCACCACCTTGGCTATGGCTTGTGTTGCCAATAGTACTACTATTTTGTTGGTTGAGAATTGAGGTTGAACCATCACTGCTGCAGAAAGTTCTGAACCCTTTCTTCATCTTGGCTCCTAAGGAGTTCTTGAGGTGAAAGAATGGCATGTCCTTCATCAATGTGAGTTCTGAGAAAAAGTTTAGGAGAGGTGTGCATTTGCATGATTTTTAAAAATGGGGTTTTGAGTTTTCTATAGTAAAGAGGAGAGATTTTTACTAGAGAAATGCATTGAAACGTGAATAGATTGAATGGGAGCGGTGTGGTGTGGCACTGAATGGAGCATTCTTTAGTCAAGTAAAATTAGATGAGACTTAATAGCAGTCACATGATGGATAAGGAAGGCTTTCACAGGTTTTTCATTTCTTTGCTGCAAAGTTGTTTGGATGTTTATAGCTGAGTATGTGAATAGACACCTAATAGCCTCTTGAGTTACCATTTTCACTTTAAATTGGTTGAGAGAAATGAAGATCATTCATTAAAGTCGCGGTGGTAGAATGCATGGAAAATAATTGAGCCTTTCAATCTTTGCATATGTTACTTAGTAATTACTACTATAAAAAAATTCTTGAAGCCATTGCATCATTCTAACTTGCAAACCATAGTTTTGTCAAATGGTCAGGTATATGGGTTCGCTTTTTCTGCGGTTACGGCAGATAAGTTATCTGTAGTAAGTCCAATATGATGTCGTTTTAGGGCGAAAATCATGATGTTTTTGTAATTTAAATTTATTTCAAGGTTATAATAGTCTTTATATTTATAATTTTTTAAGATTTCAATACCAAAACGACGTCGTTTTGGGAATAAATGCAGATAACTTATCTGTAGCAACTGCAGAAACATTTTCACCTAGGTATATATATGTATATATCTTCCTTGACGGGAGATAAATACGAATGTCAACCATTTTTATTTTTTTTTGATTAATACGAATGTCAACCACTTAATTATAAGAATCATGATGAAATCATGGCATATAAGGTTAATATCATCCTTAATGAATTTGAGTCCTCATAATAGTCTACATTTTCTTGTCAAGTCTTAATACCTCCCTTTTTACTAAAAGAAGCATATGCGATCGTAGCATTTATTTCGGCACCCTTATTATTATCATTGTCTTTTTATTCAGTTCTCTTTTCTTTCCTGGTTTTCTTTTAAAAAATTGTTTAGACTTTACTATGTTTGTCTCTAGAGAATTCATGAAAATTTTAATTTTTCTTAATATCTTAATAATTCACATTAAGAAATGAGTTATCTTTCATTGATTTCGTCAAATAGTTGTTGTTTTTAGTCGGTCAATTTAAACTTTACTATGTCGTCTCTAGAGAATTCATGAAAAATTTAATTTTTTCATAATATCTTAATAAATTCACATTAAGAAACGAGTTATCTTTTCATTCTGAGACAATATTTATTGGTCTTTCTTTTCATTTTTAACTGTATAAAACGTATCTTTAATGAAACTATTAATAGGTTTTTAGAAGAAATAAATTACGGATCAACATGATTTTTGTTCATGTTGCCCATTAAGTTACTTTATGCAACTTGTATTTGTAAAGACTTTAATCTATTAATATAGAAAGAAAAAGATTCACATAATCATGCGAAATTTTGATATAAAAAATCCATTTCCATATATTATGACATCATGACCGTGAATAAAAAATGTAGCCCAACCCAATGCAGGCTTTTTCCATTGCCCTTCAATTAATTGTGACGTCAGTTGAGTAGGTGAGTGAGGGGGACCGATTCAAATTATAATACATCTAAATCCAAAGATACCAAAATTGCACTCTGTTTTATTCTAACACGGTTTTCTTGTTCTCTTCTCAAGAGAGTAATGCAAAATAAGAAAACCTCCCCAAAAAACTAAAATTGCTAGCTAGAATGAGCTTGACCACTTGTAATGTTAAAATTTCTCTAGAATTGTCACGAAAATTAATTATTAACATCTTTCTTCACAAATATTCATAAATTTGATAAGATCACACTTATTTAATGCTGGTAAAGAGATATAAATACAAAAATTTCATGTAAAATTTCAAGATAAAAGAATATATTCTAGAGCTTCATTATTGTAGGACAAAAATAATCACAAGAAAAAAATATATTGTAAATATCGAACTCAAGGGCAGCTTCCAAAAGT
>JAVKPL010008285.1:0-11000 GCA_032173675.1 Gastrolobium villosum | reverse complement strand
GAATTGATTTGATGAAAATTTTCGACGAAAAATGGATTCCGTCGAAGATTTTTGACGAAAAAAGTATTCCATCGAAAACGGATGACTAAAATAAATGCAAAAGAAATTGATTTTGTGAAGTTTTACGACGGAAAATGGATTTCGTCGAAGATTTTTGACGGAAAATGAATTCCGTCGAAAATGATGCAAAAGAAATTGATTTTATAAAGTTTTTCGACGAAAAATGGATTCCGTCGAAGATTTTTGACGAAAAATGTATTCCGTCGAAAACGGATTAATAAAATAAATGCAAAAGAAATTGATTTTGTGAAGATTTTTGACGGAAAATGAATTCCGTCGAAAACGGATGAATAAAATAAATGCAAAAGAAATTGATTTTGTGATGTTTTTCGACGGAAAATGGATTCCGTCGAAGATTTTTGACGGAAAATGAATTCCGTCGAAAATGGATGAATAAAATAAATGCAAAAGAAATTGATTTTATGAAAATTTTCGACGAAAAATGGATTCCGTCGAAGATTTTTGACGAAAAAAGTATTCCATCGAAAACGGATGACTAAAATAAATACAAAAGAAATTGATTTTGTGAAGTTTTTCGACTGAAAAAGAATTTCGTCGAAAATGGATTAATAAAATAAATACAAAGGAAATTGATTTTGTGAGTTTTTCGACGGAAAATGGATTCCGTCGAAGATTTTTGACGAAAAATGTATTCCGTCGAAAATGGATGAATTAAATTAATGCAAAAGATATTTATTTTGTGAAGTTTTTCGACGGAAAATGAATTCCGTCGAAAATGGATGAATAAAATAAATGCAAAAGAAATTGATATTGTGAAATTTTTCGATGGAAAACGGATTCCGAAGAAAATGGATGAATAAAATAAATGCAAAAGAAATTGATTTTATGAAGTTTTTCGACGAAAAATGGATTCCGTCGAAGATTTTTGACGGAAAATGAATTCCGTTGAAAATGGATGAATAAAATAAATGCAAAAGAAATTGATTTTTTTAATTTTTCGACGAAAAATGTATTCCGTTGAAGATTTTTGACGAAAAATGTATTCCGTCGAAAACGGATGAATAAAATAAATGCAAAAGAAATTGATTTTGGGAAGTTTTTCGACGGAAAATGGATCCCGTCAAAGATTTTTGACGGAAAATGAATTCCATCTAAAACGGATGAATAAAATAAATGCAAAAGAAATTGATTTTGTGAAGTTTTTCGACGGAAAATGGATTCCGTCGAAGATTTTTGACGTAAAATGAATTCCGTCGAAAATGGATGAATATAATAAATGCAAAAGAAATTGATTTTGTGAAGTTTTGGACGGAAAACAAATTCCGTTGAAAACGGATGAATAAAATAAATGCAAAAGAAATTGATTTTATGAAGTTTTTCGACGAAAAATGGATTCCGTCGAAGATTTTTGACGAAAAATGTATTCCGTCGAAAACGGATGATTAAAATAAATGCAAAAGAAATTGATTTTGTGAAGTTTTTCGACGGAAAAAGAATTTCGTCAAAAACGGAATAATAAAATAAATGCAAAAGAAATTGATTTTTTGAAGTTTTTCGACGGAAAATGGATTCCGTAGAAGATTTTTGATGGAAAATGGATTCCATCGAAGATTTTTGACGGAAAATGAATTCCGTCGAAAACTGATGAATAAAATAAATGCAAAAGAAATTGATTTTATGAAGTTTTTCGACGAAAAATGGATTCCGTCGAAGATTTTTGACGAAAAAAGTATTCCATCGAAAACGGATGACTAAAATAAATACAAAAGAAATTGATTTTGTGAAGTTTTTCGACTGAAAAAGAATTTCGTTGAAAATGGATTAATAAAATAAATACAAAGGAAATTGATTTTGTGAGTTTTTCGACGGAAAATGGATTCCGTCGAAGATTTTTGACGGAAAATGTATTCCGTCGAAAATGGATGAATTAAATTAATGCAAAAGATATTTATTTTGTGAAGTTTTTCGACGGAAAAAGAATTCCGTCGAAAATGGATGAATAAAATAAATGCAAAAGAAATTGATATTGTGAAATTTTTCGATGGAAAACGGATTCCGAAGAAAATGGAAGAATAAAATAAATGCAAAAGAAATTGATTTTATGAAGTTTTTCGACGAAAAATGGATTCCGTCGAAGATTTTTGACGGAAAATGAATTCCGTTGAAAATGGATGAATAAAATAAATGCAAAAGAAATTGATTTTTTTAATTTTTCGACGAAAAATGTATTCCGTTGAAGATTTTTGACGAAAAATGTATTCCGTCGAAAACGGATGAATAAAATAAATGCAAAATAAATTGATTTTGGGAAGTTTTTCGACGGAAAATGGATCCCGTCAAAGATTTTTAACGGAAAATGAATTCCATCTAAAACGGATGAATAAAATAAATGCAAAAGAAATTGATTTTGTGAAGTTTTTCGACGGAAAATGGATTCCGTCGAAGATTTTTGACGTAAAATGAATTCCGTCGAAAATGGATGAATATAATAAATACAAAAGAAATTGATTTTGTGAAGTTTTTGGACGGAAAACAAATTCCGTTGAAAACGGATGAATAAAATAAATGCAAAAGAAATTGATTTTATGAGGTTTTTCGACGAAAAAAGGATTCCGTCGAAGATTTTTGATGAAAAATGTATTCCGTCGAAAACGGATGATTAAAATAAATGCAAAAGAAATTGATTTTGTGAAGTTTTTCGACGGAAAAAGAATTTCGTCAAAAACGGAATAATAAAATAAATGCAAAAGAAATTGATTTTTTGAAGTTTTTCGACGGAAAATTGATTCCGTAGAAGATTTTTGATGGAAAATGGATTCCATCGAAGATTTTTGACGGAAAATGAATTCCGTCGAAAACTGATGAATAAAATAAATGCAAAAGAAATGGACTTTATGAAGTTTTTCGACGAAAAATGGATTCCGTTGAAGATTTTTGACGAAAAATGTTTTCCGTCGAAAACGGATTAATAAAATAAAAGCAAAAGAAATTGATTTTGTGAAGATTTTTGACGGAAAATGAATTCCGTCGAAAACGGATGAATAAAATAAATGCAAAAGAAATTGATTTTGTGAAGTTTTTCGACGGAAAAAGAATTTCGTAAAAACGGATTAATAAAATAAATGCAAAAGAAATTGATTTTGTCAAGTTTTTCAACGGAAAATGGATTCCGTCGAAGATTTTTGACGGAAAATGAATTCCGACGGAAATAGATGAATAAAATAAATGCAAAAGAAATTGATTTTGTGAAGTTTTACGACGGAAAATGGATTCCGTCGAAGATTTTTGACGGAAAATGAATCCGTCGAAAATGGATGAATAAAATAAATGCAAAAGAAATTGATTTTATGAAGTTTTTCGACGGAAAATAGATTCTGTCGAAGATGTTTGACGGAAAATGAATTCCGTTGAAAATGGATGAATAAAATAAATGCAAAAGAAATTGATTTGATGAAAATTTTCGACACAAAATGGATTCCGTCGAAGATTTTTGACGAAAAAAGTATTCCATCGAAAACGGATGACTAAAATAAATACAAAAGAAACTGATTTTGTGAATTTTTTCGACGGAAAATAGATTCCGTCGAAGATTTTTGACGGAAAATGAATTCCGTTGAAAATGGATGAATAAAATAAAAGCAAAAGAAATTGATTTTATAAAGTTTTTCGACGAAAAATGGATTCCGTCGAAGATTTTTGACGAAAAATGTATTCCATCGAAAACGGATTAATAAAATAAATGCAAAAGAAATTGATTTTGTGAAGATTTTTGACAAAAAATGAATTCCGTCGAAAACGGATGAATAAAATAAATGCAAAAGAAATTGATTTTGTGATGTTTTTCGACGGAAAATGGATTCCGTCGAAGATTTTTGACGGAAAATGAATTCCGTCGAAAATGGATGAATAAAATAAATGCAAAAGAAATTGATTTTATAAAAATTTTCGACGAAAAATGGATTCTTTCGAAGATTTTTGACGAAAAAAGTATTCCATCGAAAACAGATGACTAAAATAAATACAAAAGAAATTGATTTTGTGAAGTTTTTCGACTGAAAAAGAATTTCGTTGAAAATGGATTAATAAAATAAATACAAAGGAAATTGATTTTGTGAGTTTTTCGACGGAAAATGGATTCCATCGAAGATTTTTGACGGAAAATGTATTCCGTCGAAAACGGATTAATAAAATAAATGCAAAAGAAATTGATTTTGTGAAGATTTTTGACAAAAAATGAATTCCGTCGAAAACGGATGAATAAAATAAATGCAAAAGAAATTGATTTTGTGATGTTTTTCGACGGAAAATGGATTCCGTCGAAGATTTTTGACGGAAAATGAATTCCGTCGAAAATGGATGAATAAAATAAATGCAAAAGAAATTGATTTTATAAAAATTTTCGACGAAAAATGGATTCCGTCGAAGATTTTTGACGAAAAAAGTATTCCATCGAAAACGGATGACTAAAATAAATACAAAAGAAATTGATTTTGTGAAGTTTTTCGACTGAAAAAGAATTTCGTTGAAAACGGATTAATAAAATAAATACAAAAGAAATTGATTTTGTGAGTTTTTCGACGGAAAATGGATTCCGTTTCGTTGAAAATGATTTAAAATAAATACAAAGGAAATTGATTTTGTGAGTTTTTCGGAAAATGTATTCCGTCGAAAATGGATGAATTAAATTAATGCAAAAGATATTTATTTTGTGAAGTTTTTCGACGGAAAAAGAATTCCGTCGAAAATGGATGAATAAAATAAATGCAAAAGAAATTGATATTGTGAAATTTTTCGATGGAAAACGGATTCCGAAGAAAATGGAAGAATAAAATAAATGCAAAAGAAATTGATTTTATGAAGTTTTTCGACGAAAAATGGATTCCGTCGAAGATTTTTGACGGAAAATGAATTCCGTTGAAAATGGATGAATAAAATAAATGCAAAAGAAATTGATTTTTTTAATTTTTCGACGAAAAATGTATTCCGTTGAAGATTTTTGACGAAAAATGCATTCCGTCGAAAACGGATGAATAAAATAAATGCAAAATAAATTGATTTTGGGAAGTTTTTCGACGGAAAATGGATCCCGTCAAAGATTTTTAACGGAAAATGAATTCCATCTAAAACGGATGAATAAAATAAATGCAAAAGAAATTGATTTTGTGAAGTTTTTCGACGGAAAATGGATTCCGTCGAAGATTTTTGACGTAAAATGAATTCCGTCGAAAATGGATGAATATAATAAATACAAAAGAAATTGATTTTGTGAAGTTTTTGGACGGAAAACAAATTCCGTTGAAAACGGATGAATAAAATAAATGCAAAAGAAATTGATTTTATGAGGTTTTTCGACGAAAAAAGGATTCCGTCGAAGATTTTTGACGAAAAATGTATTCCGTCGAAAACGGATGATTAAAATAAATGCAAAAGAAATTGATTTTGTGAAGTTTTTCGACGGAAAAAGAATTTCGTCAAAAACGGAATAATAAAATAAATGCAAAAGAAATTGATTTTTTGAAGTTTTTCGACGGAAAATTGATTCCGTAGAAGATTTTTGATGGAAAATGGATTCCATCGAAGATTTTTGACGGAAAATGAATTCCGTCGAAAACTGATGAATAAAATAAATGCAAAAGAAATGGACTTTATGAAGTTTTTCGACGAAAAATGGATTCCGTTGAAGATTTTTGACGAAAAAAGTATTCCATCGAAAACGGATGACTAAAATAAATACAAAAGAAATTGATTTTGTGAAGTTTTTCGACTGAAAAAGAATTTCGTTGAAAATGGATTAATAAAATAAATACAAAGGAAATTGATTTTGTGAGTTTTTCGACGGAAAATGGATTCCGTCGAAGATTTTTGACGGAAAATGTATTCCGTCGAAAATGGATGAATTAAATTAATGCAAAAGATATTTATTTTGTGAAGTTTTTCGACGGAAAAAGAATTCCGTCGAAAATGGATGAATAAAATAAATGCAAAAGAAATTGATATTGTGAAATTTTTCGATGGAAAACGGATTCCGAAGAAAATGGATGAATAAAATAAATGCAAAAGAAATTGATTTTATGAAGTTTTTCGACGAAAAATGGATTCCGTCGAAGATTTTTGACGGAAAATGAATTCCGTTGAAAATGGATGAATAAAATAAATGCAAAAGAAATTGATTTTTTTAATTTTTCGACGAAAAATGTATTCCGTTGAAGATTTTTGACGAAAAATGTATTCCGTCGAAAACGGATGAATAAAATAAATGCAAAATAAATTGATTTTGGGAAGTTTTTCGACGGAAAATGGATCCCGTCAAAGATTTTTAACGGAAAATGAATTCCATCTAAAACGGATGAATAAAATAAATGCAAAAGAAATTGATTTTGTGAAGTTTTTCGACGGAAAATGGATTCCGTCGAAGATTTTTGACGTAAAATGAATTCCGTCGAAAATGGATGAATATAATAAATACAAAAGAAATTGATTTTGTGAAGTTTTTGGACGGAAAACAAATTCCGTTGAAAACGGATGAATAAAATAAATGCAAAAGAAATTGATTTTATGAGGTTTTTCGACGAAAAAAGGATTCCGTCGAAGATTTTTGATGAAAAATGTATTCCGTCGAAAACGGATGATTAAAATAAATGCAAAAGAAATTGATTTTGTGAAGTTTTTCGACGGAAAAAGAATTTCGTCAAAAACGGAATAATAAAATAAATGCAAAAGAAATTGATTTTTTGAAGTTTTTCGACGGAAAATTGATTCCGTAGAAGATTTTTGATGGAAAATGGATTCCATCGAAGATTTTTGACGGAAAATGAATTCCGTCGAAAACTGATGAATAAAATAAATGCAAAAGAAATGGACTTTATGAAGTTTTTCGACGAAAAATGGATTCCGTTGAAGATTTTTGACGAAAAATGTTTTCCGTCGAAAACGGATTAATAAAATAAAAGCAAAAGAAATTGATTTTGTGAAGATTTTTGACGGAAAATGAATTCCGTCGAAAACGGATGAATAAAATAAATGCAAAAGAAATTGATTTTGTGAAGTTTTTCGACGGAAAAAGAATTTCGTAAAAACGGATTAATAAAATAAATGCAAAAGAAATTGATTTTGTCAAGTTTTTCAACGGAAAATGGATTCCGTCGAAGATTTTTGACGGAAAATGAATTCCGAAATATATGAATAAAATAAATGCAAAAGAAATTGATTTTGTGAAGTTTTACGACGGAAAATGGATTCCGTCGAAGATTTTTGACGGAAAATGAATCCGTCGAAAATGGATGAATAAAATAAATGCAAAAGAAATTGATTTTGTGAAGTTTTTCGACGGAAAATAGATTCTGTCGAAGATTTTTGACGGAAAATGAATTCCGTTGAAAATGGATGAATAAAATAAATGCAAAAGAAATTGATTTGATGAAAATTTTCGACGAAAAATGGATTCCGTCGAAGATTTTTGACGAAAAAAGTATTCCATCGAAAACGGATGACTAAAATAAATACAAAAGAAATTGATTTTGTGAATTTTTTCGACGGAAAATAGATTCCGTCGAAGATTTTTGACGGAAAATGAATTCCGTCGAAAATGGATGAATAAAATAAAAGCAAAAGAAATTGATTTTATAAAGTTTTTCGACGAAAAATGGATTCCGTCGAAGATTTTTGACGAAAAATGTATTCCATCGAAAACGGATTAATAAAATAAATGCAAAAGAAATTGATTTTGTGAAGATTTTTGACAAAAAATGAATTCCGTCGAAAACGGATGAATAAAATAAATGCAAAAGAAATTGATTTTGTGATGTTTTTCGACGGAAAATGGATTCCGTCGAAGATTTTTGACGGAAAATGAATTCCGTCGAAAATGGATGAATAAAATAAATGCAAAAGAAATTGATTTTATAAAAATTTTCGACGAAAAATGGATTCTTTCGAAGATTTTTGACGAAAAAAGGATTCCATCGAAAAATGACTAAAATAAATACAAAAGAAATTGATTTTGTGAAGTTTTTCGACTTTTTGAAAAATAATTTCGTCGAAAACGGATTAATAAAATAAATGCAAAAGAAATTGATTTTGTGAAGTTTTTCGACGGAAAATGGATTCCATCGAAGATTTTTGACGGAAAATGTATTCCGTCGAAAACGGATGAATAAAATAAATGCAAAAGAAATTGATTTTGTGAAGATTTTTGACGGAAAATGAATTCTGTCGAAAATGGATGAATAAAATAAATGCAAAAGAAATTGATTTTGTGATGTTTTTCGACGGAAAATGGATTCCGTCGAAGATTTTTGACGGAAAATGAATTCCGTCGAAAATGGATGAATAAAATAAATGCAAAAGAAATTGATTTTATAAAAATTTTCGACGAAAAATGGATTCCGTCGAAGATTTTTGACGAAAAAAGTATTCCATCGAAAACGGATGACTAAAATAAATACAAAAGAAATTGATTTTGTGAAGTTTTTCGACTGAAAAAGAATTTCGTTGAAAATGGATTAATAAAATAAATACAAAGGAAATTGATTTTGTGAGTTTTTCGACGGAAAATGGATTCCGTCGAAGATTTTTGACGGAAAATGTATTCCGTCGAAAATGGATGAATTAAATTAATGCAAAAGATATTTATTTTGTGAAGTTTTTCGACGGAAAAAGAATTCCGTCGAAAATGGATGAATAAAATAAATGCAAAAGAAATTGATATTGTGAAATTTTTCGATGGAAAACGGATTCCGAAGAAAATGGATGAATAAAATAAATGCAAAAGAAATTGATTTTATGAAGTTTTTCGACGAAAAATGGATTCCGTCGAAGATTTTTGACGGAAAATGAATTCCGTTGAAAATGGATGAATAAAATAAATGCAAAAGAAATTGATTTTTTTAATTTTTCGACGAAAAATGTATTCCGTTGAAGATTTTTGACGAAAAATGTATTCCGTCGAAAACGGATGAATAAAATAAATGCAAAATAAATTGATTTTGGGAAGTTTTTCGACGGAAAATGGATCCCGTCAAAGATTTTTAACGGAAAATGAATTCCATCTAAAACGGATGAATAAAATAAATGCAAAAGAAATTGATTTTGTGAAGTTTTTCGACGGAAAATGGATTCCGTCGAAGATTTTTGACGTAAAATGAATTCCGTCGAAAATGGATGAATATAATAAATACAAAAGAAATTGATTTTGTGAAGTTTTTGGACGGAAAACAAATTCCGTTGAAAACGGATGAATAAAATAAATGCAAAAGAAATTGATTTTATGAGGTTTTTCGACGAAAAAAGGATTCCGTCGAAGATTTTTGATGAAAAATGTATTCCGTCGAAAACGGATGATTAAAATAAATGCAAAAGAAATTGATTTTGTGAAGTTTTTCGACGGAAAAAGAATTTCGTCAAAAACGGAATAATAAAATAAATGCAAAAGAAATTGATTTTTTGAAGTTTTTCGACGGAAAATTGATTCCGTAGAAGATTTTTGATGGAAAATGGATTCCATCGAAGATTTTTGACGGAAAATGAATTCCGTCGAAAACTGATGAATAAAATAAATGCAAAAGAAATGGACTTTATGAAGTTTTTCGACGAAAAATGGATTCCGTTGAAGATTTTTGACGAAAAATGTTTTCCGTCGAAAATGGATTAATAAAATAAAAGCAAAAGAAATTGATTTTGTGAAGATTTTTGACGGAAAATGAATTCCGTCGAAAACGGATGAATAAAATAAATGCAAAAGAAATTGATTTTGTGAAGTATTTCGACGGAAAAAGAATTTCGTAAAAACGGATTAATAAAATAAATGCAAAAGAAATTGATTTTGTCAAGTTTTTCAACGGAAAATGGATTCCGTCGAAGATTTTTGACGGAAAATGAATTCCGTCGGATATATATGAATAAAATAAATGCAAAAGAAATTGATTTTGTGAAGTTTTACGACGGAAAATGGATTCCGTCGAAGATTTTTGACGGAAAATGAATCCGTCGAAAATGGATGAATAAAATAAATGCAAAAGAAATTGATTTTGTGAAGTTTTTCGACGGAAAATAGATTCTGTCGAAGATTTTTGACGGAAAATGAATTCCGTTGAAAATGGATGAATAAAAAAAATGCAAAAGAAATTGATTTGATGAAAATTTTCGACGAAAAATGGATTCCGTCGAAGATTTTTGACGAAAAAAGTATTCCATCGAAAACGGATGACTAAAATAAATACAAAAGAAATTGATTTTGTGAATTTTTTCGACGGAAAATAGATTCCGTCGAAGATTTGTGACGGAAAATGAATTCCGTCGAAAATGGATGAATAAAATAAATGCAAAAGAAATTGATTTTATAAAAATTTTCGACGAAAAATGGATTTCGTCGAAGATTTTTGACGAAAAAAGTATTCCATCGAAAACGGATGACTAAAATAAATACAAAAGAAATTGATTTTGTGAAGTTTTTCGACTGAAAAAGAATTTCGTTGAAAATTGTGAAGTTTTTCGACGGAAAATTTTTGAAATTTCCGTCGAAAATGGATGAATAAAATAAATGCAAAAGAAATTGATTTTTTGAAGTTTTTCGACGAAAAATGGATTCCGTTGAAGATTTTTGACGGAAAATGAATTCCGTCGAAAATGGATGAATAAAATAAATGCAAAAGAAATTGATTTTGTGAAGTTTTTCGACGGAAAATGGATTCCGTCAAAGATTTTTTGACGGAAAATGAATTCCATCGAAAACGGATGAATAAAATAAATGCAAAAGAAATTGATTTTGTGAAGTTTTTCGACGGAAAATGGATTCCGTCGAAGATTTTTGACGGAATTGTCGAAAATGGATGAATAAAATAAATGCAAAAGAAATTGATTTTGTGAAGATTTTTGACGGAAAATGGATTCCGTCGAAAATGGATGAATAAAATAAATGCAAAAGAAATTGATTTTATGAAGTTTTTCGATGAAAAATGGATTCCGTCGAACATTTTTGACGA
>JAVKPL010008284.1:0-11103 GCA_032173675.1 Gastrolobium villosum | reverse complement strand
GAAGTGGTGACATGGCTGGGGTACCCAGCCTTACAGCGCTTGTGTCAGCGTCAAAATTTTCGTCCATGTCAGTGTCTGATGAATCACTTGTGGAATAGCACTTTCAGATTCTCCCTCATCTTCGCTGTCCACATAATCCTCATCTTCATCCAATACCTGAGCAGGTGCAGAAGATCGTACAATTGTATCTTCTTGACCAACACAGTGCGCAGTAGTTGTATGCATCGGTAATGATGAAGACTGACCAGCATCAACTTCCACATATATCTCAATCATTTTTAATACTTTCCACCCAACATACGCATCTGTGATGAACTCCACATCTTCATCATCATTGATATCATTACCAATGTAATATATTGTATCCTTATCCACTACAGTCTCTAACCTGACTATCATGCGGTGGATGGAATGGATGCCTTCTGACCCCATTTTTTGGAGAATTCTCTCCTTCAGTTTATTGCACGTAGTGCCCACTTTGATTTTCATCGTTTTTGTTTTTCCTTTAAATCAGACGCCGTACGGACCTTCAAAATGCCTCCCATTGTAGTAAATAACTATAGGAACCATGTTAGGACTTGAACTCATCTTTCACATGAAAATTTGGGTCTAGGATTTGGGTTTTGATATTGGTTCAGATTTTTTAACACAAAATGGGAATGTGGAGGTGTAATGCCAATGTCCTACCAAGACTAAGCTATTAGAGATGATGACCTGAAATATATGTGTGATGTTTTAGAATAGAGATGTGAAGGGAGAGAGGGAGAGAGATTTGGGGAAAAAAAGAGAAAACTCACAAAAATGGCCGAAACCCTGGATATTGGGGTTTCTGGCCGATATCTACCCGGGTACCCGCATGCCTACCCGGGTAAATAATTCAAAAAATTTGCAGAATGAAGAACAATACTCGGGTACCCCCTTACATACCCGGGTAGTGTTGATTTTTTTGAAAAATACCCGGATATGGATGGGGGTACCCGAGTAGGTTGCGTGGTCAACGGTCAAACATGGGCAGATTGATGTTATGTTTTTTTGGAGGGTTAATATTTCGTAATAGTATATAAGCGAGGGAAATTCGGTAAATAATTCTTAATAAAGGGCTACAGTGGTCAAAAAGCCGGTGCTTCTGATTTGCTTGGGTAATTGATTTTTGGGAATATAATTTCTTATACTAGATGAGATAATTTTGTCTAATGCACACATAAAAATGAGTGATGAGTGAGACCTACTAAGAAGAAAAGATAAAAAGAAAATAAGTGAGTCTCACCTAGGGGTGATAATAAGGCCAGGGGCCCGACAGGGGCCTTAGGCCCGGCCTTCCTTTTTCAGTTGTTGGGCTCAAACCTGTACTCATGTAAAAGCCCGATTAGTTAAAAGGCTTCAGGCTGTATATGAAAGGCCCGACCTTCAAGCCTTCAAGGCCGGCCCGTTTACGTTAACCTTTTTTTATACCAATTATTCAAAAGTCCTTATCTGTTCTCTTTCTCCTAAATATATTTTTCACCAGCCCTAACCTATCCCAGCAAACACAGACCCAACATATTTGTCTCTATTTCAACCCTTGTTCGAGGCACTTCGAGTTGTCCATCAAAGCTGATATAATCACAAAGACTCACAAGTCACAACCCACCACTTTGGTTCAATCTCATTTTAGGTTTGTAATTTTTGCTGCCATCCCTAGATTTTATAGGGGAGTTTTCTTGCATTATTGTACGAAAATCAGCCTGCCATTATGCAGAGATGTAATAAAACGCCGACACAGCATGTGCACATAAAGATTAATAATAAACCATGAATTTTGGAATGTTATTACACAGGCATCCATTATCCCTCTATTTTTTTATTGAATTTCCATCAAATCCTATAACACGTAAGGCTATTACTTTGAATTTCCACGTAATCCTATAACACGTAAGGCTAATACACAGGCATCCATTTTGATGTTATAATTGCAAGTACTCTAACTTCTTCACAATTTGATTTTTATTTTCTTTTATTAGAATTTTGTGATACTTGACTTGATGGAAGATCCTATTACTTTGTGCATTCACATATACATATTTTGTCGACTTTGTTACATTACGGATCGCGAGGGTTGATAATATATATATATATATATATATACTGCACGTTTAAATTACACCGCACCTTTAAATTATAACTTAGCATTTATATGTATATTATATATATATATATATATATATATATATATATATATATATATATAGTTTAATCTTAATATATATTAGTTGGGTACAAACAGGGAAAGCACAAAACAAGTATCCAATATTAAACGTAACATTAGTTGCCTCATTCTCTTGTCACTGTTTTACATATAAATTTTAATTGCAGCGTCTTGGTATGCTTAAGCGAGCTTTCAAGTCCACAGTCTTCATCTTTGTTGGCTTTTCCATTCATTGATTTTGATTTATTTGTGTTGTTTCTTTATCAAATAGGTAAATGGCCTCCAATTCACATGCAGTAAATAATGTTGATGTTCAAGGACAAGAACCACCAACACAAGATGCAGATGCAAGCACCACAAATAAAAGGCAGAAAACATCAAAGGTGTGGGATGATTTTCATGAAGTGGACATCCCCAATGTTGGGCTTAAGGCCGTATGCAACCATTGTAAAGCCAAATTTGCACGTGGTGGACCAGGAGCAAGCACAAGCCATCTAAAGAGGCATTTAACAAGTTGCTTGAAAAAAAAATTGGCCCAATCCGGAAAGAAGGAAATCACTCAAACTACTCTTTCGTTTCAGCCTTCAGGTTCTGGAGTGAACCCTTTCCTTTCACCTACAGGAAAGTGTTCCAATGAAAAAATAAGAGAAGCTATTGCTACTGCTATTATGGTTCATGAGAATCCTTTTAGCTTTGTCGAGGATACTGCCTGGAGGTGGGTGTTTCAGTGTGCAAATCCTGATTTTGAGAAAGTGTCACGTCATACAATAAAAAATGATTGCATTGGATTATATGAGGCTGAGAAAAAATCGCTAAAGGCACAATTGATGAGGGTGAACAAGATTAGCATCACCACTGATATGTGGAAGTCTAACCACCAAATAGCTGAATATATGGTGATTACAGGCCATTTCATTGATTCAGAATGGAAATTACAAAAAAGAGTTTTGAGTTTTGTGAAAGTGCCACCTCCAAGGCGTGGAGTCGATGTTGCAGATGCAATTATTAAATGTCTACAATTATGGGGAATCGAAAATAAGGTATTTTCTGTGTCTGTGGACAATGCTGCCTACAATGACGTATGCATAAGAACTATGAAAAGCACTTTATCGAGAAATACTAAATTAGTTCTTAGTGGGGAATTATTTCATGTCCGTTGTTGTGCACATATATTGAATTTGTTAGTGCAACATGGTCTTACTCAGATTAAAGACATCATTGAGAATGTTAGAGAAAGTGTCAAATATGTTAATCATTCTGACTTGAGATTAAAGACTTTCTCTGACATTGTTAAGCAAATGGGTATAAAAGAAAGAAAGCTAGTGATTGATTGTCCCACTAGATGGAATTCTACCTATGAAATGTTGAATATTGCTTCAAGATTTAAAGATGTTTTTCCAGAATACAAGGAAAGAGACCCACACTACAATTGTTTGCCTTCTATTGAAGAGTGGGAAAAGGTTGATAAGGTATGTCATTTATTAAAAGTTTTCTCTCATGCTACTAATATCATATCAGGTAGTGATTATCCTACAGCAAACTTATATCTTCCGGAAGTTTATATGGTCAAAATAGTGATTGATAAAGCAGCTGAAGATAGTTCTGATTTTATGAGAGGAATGTCAAGGTTTATGAAAGAGAAATTTGATAAATATTGGGGGGAATGCAATTTGTTGATGGCCATTGCTAGTATTTTGGACCCAAGGTGTAAATTAGAAATGGTAAGCCTTTGTTTCCCACTTATTTACAAATCAGATTTTGATGCTAAAGTAAACATAGAAAAGGTGCGTCAAGCTTTAGAAGACATTTACAATGATTATTTGCAAGAATCTTCCTCTAATATAGATGTCAGAACTAGGGTGGAAGGATCTTCCTCTTCTACTCCCTCAAAAGATTCTGAATCTGGGTTTGCTCAACTCATGAGTATGATACGTGCAAGGGAATCTACTCATTCAGTTAAGTCAGAGCTGAAGTGTTATCTTGAAGAGGATGTTTATATAAGTGAGGATAGTTCTCATCTTTCATTTGATGCCTTGGAATGGTGGAAGAACAATAGCATGAAGTATAAGACTTTATCAAATGTGGCAAAAGATATATTAGCAATACCAGTCTCTACAGTCGCATCTGAATCAACATTTAGTGCTGGAGGAAGAGTCATTGATGCTTATCGGGCAAGTTTGACAGAAAATACAGTTCAAGCATTAATTTGCGGTGCAGATTGGTTACGTAATAAGTATGACATAAAGAAAAAGTAGAAGGTATTAATTTTCTTAATTTAGATTGTTTTATATCTTATGATATTATAATTGAATATCAAAAACAATCTGACTTGTTTTTTGTTTTTTATGTAGGAGGAGGCAACATCGCAATATATTAAATTGTTGATATGAGTATATTAAATTGTTTAAGCAGAATTTGTAGTTTTTTTGTTCTTTTGGATTTGCAGAATTTGGTACTACTTTAGTTTATTGATTAAGTAGATTTTTTGAATGATTCTGTTCTATATTATGTTTTTTGGGTATACATTGAATTTGAATTTATGAATCTTTGTTGAATTATTAGTGCTGTAATGCTGTTGATTGTATATTCTATTTGGATATACATTGAATTTTTGTGAAATTATGGTGTTTTTTTTTAAAAGGCTAACAGGCTTCATACAAGCTTTTATTTTTTGTAAATAAACCAGGCCACAGACCAATATTATATTCGTGACAGGTAACAGGCTAAGGCCAGTCAGACACGTTTAAATACAGGCTTGGCCCGTTAAGATCAAAGCTCGGCTCGGCTTGGCCCGTTAACACCCCTAGTCTCACCCATTATTTTGTGTGTGTAGGAGATAAAATTATCTCATATAACATAAGAAATTATATTTCCTTCATTTTATACGTGCTGATTAGACAATTTCTTTCCATAAGTGTTAACTTTTGTAGATTAGCATGCAATGTTAAAAGATGGGCGCTTACTTTGATAATAATGTTGCAACATTCTAGATCATCTAACATGTATCTTTTTTAGTTTAAAAATAACAAAACTTCTATTGCAATTAGGGGTGGTAAATAAATAATATGCCTCCGACATATATAGTTTTTTAAGCTAAAAGAAACAAGGATTTAATTTACTTTGAAATAAAAAGGCTGATATTTGTTATAAAGTTGATAAGCCATGCTCAAATCTTCTTCTACTAATTATCTTGTGTTTTTGTAGGTAAAAGTACAAGAAAAGAGTTCAATTCTTAAGCACAGGAACAAGCAAAGGCTAATTCTGTCACACTACAAGTGCAAGATCCGCGCTATTAGTGCCAGAAGATCCCTAATCTACAGTGTTTTTCGCGCTACATGCGCGGAGTCCACGAGGAGTCCATGCTAATAACGCCAGAACCAAGATACAAAGTTTATTTCCACGGTTCCAATAGCGTAGGAGTGGCGCTACTCGCGCCAGAAGCATGTGACTCACTTAAAAAAGGATTATTGGGCAAGATTTTGTGGAGATTTACTACATCTTATAAATAGAGCAAAAGAAACCTAATTCATAATTTTGGCTGGAGAGTTTTTGGGTGATCAAGAAATCGAGAGAGTTCTTGGAGACTTATGCTGGAGATCAAACACTTAGAGAGATTGAAGATTGAAGACTTTCTATCTCTTCTTGTTTCTTCTTCATGAATTCTAGTTTCTTTAATTTCATGTTTTTGTTTAAGCCAATTATATCTGGCTAAGTTTCTTTTGTAGTTAAAATTATGGATCTGATGTGAATCCTACTTTTTGTAATAACCCGCACCGCTAAATTAGGAATTTAAATAATTTAATTATTAGTTTAGGAACTAACTGCATAATTGACTTTGGATAAATATAGAAAAATTAGAATAATTATCGAGAAGGTCAAATAATGCTTAAATCGTTTTTCTGATGAAAGATTTAGATATTGGTTCTGCTTCACGGTATAAATGCGTACCAGTGAAGTATTCCAAAAAAAATTATAATAAAAATACAAATATTCCTAGAAAAATATCTAGGTCAAGGATATCAAGTTTAGGGTAAAAATAATAAGCAGTGATGTCAGAACTAATACCGTATAAAACGCGTACCAATGAAATGTCTCAAAAAATTATAATAAAAATATGATAATTCTTAGAAAAATGTCTACGTTCAGGATATAAAGTTTGGTAGAAAAATGATTAGTATAGCTATTAGAACTAATACTATTGATTAGTGGGCACACTTATATAAATAGCCATTGACACAAAGCTCTAAGTCAGTTTTCATACCCCAAGGCTGATTCCCATGGCTGCCATCTTCCATCCTTCATGAAGACTTGAGCATTTTGCATTAAACCTAGCCATGAAGTAACCTTTCTCCATATTTCTCTATTCCTATGCTATAGAACCATCATCAAACATTGTAGAACTTTAGTTTTGTGGAAGAAAAATCATGTCTTGAGAGTTTGAGCTTCTATTTACAAAGAGTAGGGGCTGTCCACTTGAGTTCTTAGTGTGTGAACCATTGATACACTCTAGGAAGCTTCAAGAATCAAACTTTATGAAGAAAGAACCTACCTTTGAGTGTGATTTTCGTGCACTACCAAGTCAGTAGCTTGGAGCATCTTCAAAGTCCTCAAAGCTTCCCCATTTTTCTATTTTCAAAGGTCTATAGGTAACTATAAATCATTCCCCTTGTATTTTCTTGAAAATGAGTTAGTTTGTGAAGTAAAAAGTGGAAACCTTAATTATTAATGTAAAATATGGTATATCTATGTTTAATCATATGGTTTGAACTTATGTTTGATGAAAAATTGGGCCTTGGACCCTTGGAAGCCATGGAACCCACGAATTATGCAGAAAAATCTGCAGTTTCCGCGTTCTGTCCGCGTGGTAACTGACTCCCTCTACATGGTAATCGATTACCATGTGGAGTAATCGATCACCCCATTCATGGTAATCAGTTATCGAGTGGAGTAATCGATTAGCCCCTATATGGTAATGGATTACCCTGTTAGCATATGGGTGTCCTAGAGACAATCTTTTGATTAAATAAAGGACACTAGATGTAGAACTTTGTTTGTCGCAAATAAATGTAAGCACTATTTATTCAGTTTCATATTGTGTCTCGATATTACTGTTAATATTATATGAATGAACTGGATAAACCCCTTGGAATAGAACAGGTATCTCTTGAGTATCTGTGATGAGATCACGATCATGAGGATTCAAGGATATTGCATGTCTATTCCTAATTATATGTTCCTAGTCTAGAGACACTGAGTTTGGGGATCAGTGATCTCGAGTAAAGACTAGTACGACTTATCTACTTGTATATGGATACAAGGTAAAGACCTCATGAGCTGCAGATATGGAGATATCTTAGCTAAAGTCGTGGGTGGACCTATAAGAGTATAGCTCGCACTGAACAGACCCAAAAAGAGACTCTATGAGGAAATCTCACAGATAGTGTCATTAGAGTAATCTCTTTATGTTTGGGTATGTCTTTCCTTAGACCAGAAGTTATTACCTAGACTGTGTTCTTGAAGGCATGTTTTGATTGTATACCTCGTCTGCCTGAAACATGGAGACTCATAGGTATACTGTTGGGCGTGTCCTTAAAGGGCACAGGGCTAGGGTAATAAGCTGAAGGAATTCGTCAAATCTCTGTGAGAGATTAGGTTATCTGTAAACCGGAGAAATCGGGATGACATTTACAGGGACTCGGGAATCTATGCATAGTAAAAGAGATCATGAGATGATCTGTCTTTCGAGTCAGTAAATTGAAGATTCCCTATTTCGAATAAAGCTTACCCTAAACCGCAGGGGTTGATACATTTCCTTACCCTAGGTTAATGGGAAGATAACCGAGACGAAGGGAAATACATACGGTAACCAAATATGTGCAATAGGTTGATCAAGTCATTGATCTGACTAGTTCTGGGGCAACAAAGCATTGCTAGTGCTCTGTGTTGTCATTAATTGAGTTGTGGGCTTGTTGGGCCCAAGTCCAGTTATGTCAGTAGCTAAGTTGGACCTAATGAGTCACACACTAACACCTTGTAGTCATGATGGACTAGCTTTAAAGGTATTGGGCCTAATAATGTTATTAGCCCAAGAAGCTGTTTGGAAGCCCACCTAAATGGGTGGGTGGTGCATGGAGTTTAGTAATGGGCTTGGATAGTCCAAGCCATTACTAATTAATTTAATTAGTTAAATTAATAATCAAATATTTGAATTTCCAATTTTGAATTTGAAATTTGAATTTTGAAATTTGAATTTAGAATTTGAATTTCGAAATTCGAATTTTGAATTTGAAATTTGAAATTTGAAATTTGAATTTTGAAATTTGAATTTGAATTTGAATTTTGAAATTCGAATTTTGAATTTGAAATTTGAAATTCTGAATTTTGAATCTTGAATTTTGAATTTTGAATTTGAATGTTTGAACGTTTGAATTCAAGTGTTTGAATTCGAATTTGAATTGGTTTTGACAAGTTGTTTCATAACAAAAGGATAAGACAGGATCTTATTGGAGCATATTCCTTGGATGAAGAAGCATCTTTGGAGGCTCTCCCTAGGCTGTTTGGTGCGCAACTTTTAGGTGATAAGAGTGTTATCTTATCACTTAAAACAAACCTCCATTCAGATTTGGTGGTTGAGGGAATCAGTGGGTGAGTTGATTCAAATTTTGAATGCAACTACTCAATGTATTTGGACCCTTTCTAGGGCTGAATTATGCGCATGGAACTATATACTATATGATAGTTTATGAATTTAAGTTTAAATTAATTTGAATTTAAATTCATGTGGATAAGATTGGAGGTTGTTGGCAAAGTTAGTTTTGCAACAGCTCCACCTTATCACACTGTTTCATGCGCAACTTTCAAAGAAATTTGAAAGTTTGTTTTCATTTTGAATGATTGGATTCCCTCCTCCTCTCCAAAGGGTGCGCATAAATATGACATGTTCCTCACCTTAGGTTTCATTGAAAACCAAGCCAACTCTCCTCCATCTATGCACCATTCTGTAGGGTAGCTCAGTACACCTTTCCAAACAGGATACCTAGCCTCCACCTTCACCACTTGTGCGCATAGGAAGCCTCATTGTGGTGTTAATCTGGTGGCTTTCAAGAAAGAGTTCTTGCATCATAGACGAACGGTGGTGTGGATCACCATTAGAGGGTTTGAACCCTTCAAGCCTGACATCTCATCTCCCTAACTGATCAGGCCAAAAACAAGGTAACATCATGCTGTCTTAAAGCATGAATCTATGTGTGCATGTATGTTCCGCAGTAAAATTTTTGTTTTACACCTTACATGCATCGGCCTTCAAAGGCCAGTTTACTTTCAAGTGGTATCAGAGCCCGGTTGCTTTACCATCGACGGGTGATGGTACCTTGTTTGTGAAAAGAGTCTTTCACGGTCAAAAATCTTTAAAGGGTTAAAGTTTAAATTCTGCATGTGGATTTTGAATCACAAATCCTTTAAAGTGTTAAAGTTTTTGTTTTTATGAACATGAAAATTTGATTCTGTGTTCATAAAACATTATGCATCATGGTTTAGTTTCTTTTTCTTTATGAAAGTTTTAAAAGGAACACCCTTTTTGAAAGGGAAGATTCGGCCATGGAGGGTACTAAGAGTGCCTTGAATGATTTCTTATTTTTCTCCATGAATTGTTTCATGTTTATATGCATGAAATTTTGAGACAAAATTTATCATATAGTCACCTATATGATTCGGCCATGTGGAGATTTATGGCTACATGCATGGTTTAATTTTGTTTTCTTTGAGAAAGAATTAACAAAATTTGAATTGAAATTGTTTTTAAATTCGGCCAATGAGAAATTTAAGATTATGAATCTTGATGTTATTTTGATGTTTAAATGTTAAATGTCAAAATACATGTGAAAATGTTATGTGATAATATAATGTTTGTGTTTGCAAGTTTTGAACTTTTCAGGTACAAACAGGAAGGGGATGGTCATGGTGCCCGGATTTGAATTTTTTTGAATTTTAAATTTATGTGTAATCGCGCATTTTAATTTACAAGTGTATTTGTAATTTAAATTTTGTAATTTTGTTCCTCCAAAATGTTATGGAGTTTCTTTAATTATTTGTAATTAGAGAAATAGGCTAGTGGCGTATAGACGACAAGCGGCCGTTGCTTAAAGAAGCAAAAAGGACAAAAGCGCGAGCACCATGGCTATCTCAATATAAACTGTTTATATGCATGTATGATTAGAACGTCTAGTATGCATGAATTGGGCAAACCGCGTTTTGTATGGTTATTATGTTTGTCCAATAGCGACTAGTGTATACCGATAGATGTTTGACATAGGTAACGACTAGCATGATAACTTACAATATGCGTTTGATGGGACCTAATTAACCCCAAGATAAAAGGAACCCTTAAAAGGAATAAATAATTAAGCATATGATTATCTCTCACCACCAATGCTACTCAAAACTCTTCTACGTAGTGGTGCTCCACAACTCAGTTGGGACCCACTATTTCGTTGGGCTAGAGTAGTGTTTGAAGTGTAAGTCACTTAGAGTGCTGGTTTAATGCTTAACTAAGACATAAGTTGCAGGCACAGCCGGGCTTATGTGCTTAGGGTAATGGTGCTAGGTTGGTTGCATGAGATGCACCACTAAGTGATAAAGAGTTGTCAACATAATGTTAAGAGAGGGTATGAGATACTGTTGATAAAGATCAACCCTTTATTTAAATTAATCTTGCGGTCTCAGACGGAGGTTAAAATAAATAATCGCACTCTTAATCCCACTAAGGTAAAATCTAAAGTAGATTAACCCTAAGTCAAAAGGAAGGGTCATTGACTTAGATAAAATAGTGGGAGGGGCAAATTATTTCAAGTCTTTAATAATTTGCTTTTAACTACATAACCGTATATTAACTAAAACCATCTTTACATCATTTTCAGCTT
>JAVKPL010008283.1:0-11346 GCA_032173675.1 Gastrolobium villosum | reverse complement strand
ATCATGTAAGTAGTGAACATACAAAAAAAATTACCAGACTACCACGCCACCAGTAAATTTTTTCAAAATGTCACGCGACATAATTTGCTACACAGTGTAGCGAATTATGTATGCAAATAATTCACTACACAGTGTAGCGAAATATGCCACGTCATGACCCACAGAACCAAAAATACCACATGTCAAATTTTGATAAATTCGTTACATAGGATAGCGAATTTCTCAAAATTTAACATGAGGTATTTTTGGTTCTGACATGACATATTTTGCTACACTGTGTAGTGAATTACTTGCATGCATAATTCACTACACTGTGTTGCGATTATGCCGCGTGGCATTTTGACAAAATTTATTGTTAAAGTGGGGTAATTTTTTGGTGTCCAAACGTGACAAAATGATCACCGTCCCCGGATATACATTACAAGTACCGGAACATGATGTGATGTGTATAAAGACAAAAATGGAAAAGCAAAAAAGAACAGCATTAAGCGGCTACATATATAGCATTCAAGTTGAAGGGGTGGGTGATGGGAAATTCTCGAACCGCAGAAAACTCCAAACTAAAAGGTGGAAAGCAACGAGTAGAGAGGACAACGAAAGAAAATAGCTCGTGGTTTTTTTCAATTCGCATCTTTTGAAATGGTCCAAACGCCAATGATTTTTAATTAGACAAAAACATAAGCAACAAATATTACTCTTAGGCATTTAAATATGATACTTTCGCGTATTCTTTGTCATAATCCATTTCTCCCTGCTTTTCTATGTGCTTTTTAGTTTCACTGATTTCATGTAAGTGGTTGATAAATTAAAGGCTTAAACGTTACATTAAAGGATAATCATATTGATGTGATGCAATGCCGACTTCTCCAATAAACATTTTCCATGTATTGAAGACATCAAACGCAACAAACACTAGCTAGTGCCTAGCAGGAGTACAACTTTAATTACCAGCCAAACCTAACAATATATAGCACGATGACCATAGGGTGTCCCAACACTAGTCTTTTCATTAATTCCACGTGAGATTGTCCAAACCAGTTCATAATAACTAATTTGAGATTTGAGATCAAAGAAATTTCGAATAAAATGTTGTCGTTTATATGATACCGAACCAATCAAGGTAACTTCAAAAATTTCGAATAAAGTTTCGTTTATTTCTATTTCTTTAATTCTTTGCTGATATATTTCAGCTATTAGGATTTTTTGAGCTAGCTGGCTAGTGCCTTTTTTTTTTTTGTTTGGGCGTACATTAAGCCCTAGTTATCCACACAAAAAATTCCATATCTACCAAATAATGATAGCTCAGATGACATTAAGGGAACTGAATAAGTGGAGATGAGAACATTGTTCGTTTCTTTCCGGCATAGTATCATTTTGGAAGAGGTTTAAAATCTTAATCCTGAGACTCGCCCCGAATCGAACTAGTCGCAAAGCGATAAACTGGTTGGAATATTTTAAAAAAATCATACCTAAGGAATATGAACTCATCACGAGGGTTTAACTTTCTTTCGAAGGATAAATGATCAATCACATGTAATTTCTCAAAGAGAAATGATTTAGTCATAAGTTTTGTAGCTTTAGATGATTGAGCACGGATACAAATAAAACACAATTATTATTATTATTATTATATATATATATATATATATATATATATATATATATATATATATATGGCAGGATATTCTTACACCGGTGTAAGAGTTATAAGTCTTGCACTCAATCTTGACCATGGATTCACTTGTATCCAATGGCTCACATTACTAAAAAATTAAAGCCCTTAGATATAAGTTGAATTAACGGATAAGATTAAGAGTGTAACTTACACTAGTGTAAAATGATCCTGACTATATATATATATATATATATATATATATATATATGGGAAATAATACTCTCATGCTACATGAGAGTAAATTATTTTCCTACACTAATTCATTTTCTGTGCCAATTAATTTTTTTTTTTTTCAAATATAAAATATGGGACTCACATTTAACTTTGCTCTACTTTTTTCTCTCCTATAATCTTACAACATAAGAAAACTTACACACACATATATATATATATATATATCACCGATATAAAATTAATAAATCCTACACCCATCTCAACCATTGATTTCCATACATCCAATGGTTATAATTTAAGAAGTCATACGAATTAATTATATTAATTAATCATTAATTACATTACCAATACCAACCGATAATTTTCATCCATCAACGGCTAAGATATGATATAAGATTTATTAATTTTACTCTCGTGTCAAAAAGAACTTTCTCTATATATCATTTCTGAATATGTAGCCACATGTCCGTTCTTGACGTCTTCCTTATATCAACGTGGCATTGTATTCTTTCTTTTATTTTATTTATTTTTTAATTTCGTCACAGGTCTTTATATTTTTATATCTGGTTTATTTTGTTATGCTTCGTTTAATGCACTGAATAGGTTAATATATGGGTTTAATTTGAATTTGATATGCAATATCCACAATATAGTCTCTCTCGATCTCTGTCTCTCTCTCTCTGTCTCTCTCTCTCTCTCCAAAAATAAAGCAGAGAAGAACAAATTAACAGGACTTAGGCCTAACATAACGTCAACACTAAATATATTATCAAGCTTTATTGCATCCCCTCATCAACAAGCTTGTACTTAATTGCAAAGACAAAACATCTTACGAATGAGAATTCTTATTCTTTTTTACTTTTTTTATTTTTGGAGATTGAGAATTCTTATTTCTGATCAAGAAGTGACACAACCAATTGTGTTTACTTATATATATATAGCGGAGGGTATACAACTATACATCAACGTAAAAGTAAAACATAATATGACAGCCTAACAACTAACTCAACTAACTATCTTTCATATAACAAAGAAAAGTAATTAATTTTGAACTACTACTGTGTTGTTGTTTTGGTCAGTGTGAGATGGTTGTGTATGATGTAACAAAACATATAACTAAAAAGGAAGCCATAAAGGGCCATTCCAATAAGCTTCTTCTATTCAATGTGTGCATTATTGGTCAGGTCCTTAGATCTGCAGTTGTTTTAGTCAAAATCACACTTCTATTTAATAAAATTGAGATATTAGAGGGAACAAATAAAACCCTTACCATAATTTTTTTTGGGTACTAAAGTCAATCATGTTTTCTTGACATAATATAGTTGACATACAAGAAGTACTTTTTCTAAAAATATATATTTTTAGGGAAAATTGCTAACTAATAACCTAAAATCACTGATTAAAGAATCAAAAATAAAAAGTAAAACATTTGATATTCAAAAAAGTTGTACTTTTAATTCCAAAAAAAAAAAAAAAATACTTCCTATTTTTAATTTCTTTTCAAAAAAAGTTCTTGTTAAACAAAACCCGACAATCAACAATGGAAAGATTTATTTTTAAGGGTACTTGATAGCAAAATTTATTTTTTTGAAAAAAAGAGAGGGGGAAAGTAGTTCAACAAGAACTCGTATAGAAACTTAGTTAAGTATATTTAAAGGCACGTCTCATTTCCTTCATATGATGCGAGCTAATGGCATTGCCTGACCCACATTTTGCATATCTGGATCTCCGGCCCATTTAAGACTAGGAATCGGCCCAAATGATGGGGTCAGCCTTCTCTCCTAAGTCCTAACCCAATCCAAACAAATATAGGGTCATATTTTCACCTGATATGCCCAATTTTGTAAGCCCTGTGTACGCAAAATTTCCAAATCTTCAGCAAACAATAAATTAAATGAGAAGGAAAAAGGTTTACGCCACCAACAAAAAAGTTGCTTATACGTTTGGAACATTGAATATTTTAACACACTTCACCAAATTATTTATCAGACTGCCACGTCAATAGTAAAAATTTCTGGAATGCCACGCGGCATAATTCGCTACACTGTGCAGCGAATTATGTTTGCAAGTAATTCGCTAACAGTGTAGCGAAATATGCCATGTCAGAGTACACAGTCAGCGAAAATGACACGTGTCAAGCTGGCAGCAATACAAGCATAATTCGCTACATAGTGTAGATAATTACTGCCAGCTTGACACGTGTCATTTTTGCTGACTGTGTATCCTGACATGACATATTTTGCTACACTGTGTAACATTTTACTTGCAAACATAATTCACTGCACAGTGTAGTGAATTATGCCACGTGACATTCCGGAAATTTTTACTGTTGACGTAACAATCTGATAAATAATTTGATGAATTGTGACAAAATGGTCGGTCTCCCTAAATGTTTATCTCCGGGAGGAAGAGCACTATTTTTCCACTCTACCCCATTCTCTTCCTTAATTTCCGCCTTCTCATTTTCCTATAATGCCTTTTCTTTGACTTCGATCTTGTTCACATATGTTGAAGAGCAAAAGTGTCTAGTTTGATTCAACCAAAAACCGACATAGACCAAAAATATCTGAGAGGACGCAGATCTAAAAATAAGAAGATTGAGCTCCATGTGAGAGGAATATTTGGAGTTGTGGTCAAGAAAGTGTTTGAGAGTCTTCTTTATATATATATATATATATATATATATATCTTCATCTTCATTATATTTAATTTATATTATATAATATGAGGCATGTTACATTTATAACTTTTTTTATTTACAAACTCTTACAATCTCAACTATATACTTTGGGGAGTGTACTTTAAAGTATTTGTACTCTTCAAATTATATAATTGAAGTTGTAAGAGATGTAAATAAAAAAAATTATAAACATAATCCTTTCTAAATAAAATATATTATTTATATTCATGTCTTGGGTCATCGAGTGTACAAATAAGTAGGTGTAGGAAAGAAAAAAGATTATCTCCTTAAATTCTGCATTTCCCTCCTTGTAGAAGTGAAATGGAGGGAATGGGGAACAAAGAAGCCATAGATCGTAATCTCTATCGGTGGTGGACCGAGCAACAAAGTTTTATGTCCGCACATTTGGTTGGGGGTTCGGGGGCAGTGCTTTCGAATTTTTTTTATAAAGACAGTTTGGATTAACGCTTTAGTTGCTTCCATAAGAAGTTTGACCAATCATTCCTCCCTAAATTTTACCAATCTTCCAAAATAAATATTAGAATATAATCCGGTACATTCATGTATCATCATTCTATTTTATAATGGTGAACTTGTGAGGGATCACGATTTTAACTAAATTGATCCACTTTGAATTTTTTAGAAACCTCAAGACTAGTTTTTTTTATAAGTAAAGTGGGGATGTATTTTTTATTGAGAATTTAAAAGAGTATTTACTCTCTGTACCAAAAAAAAAAAAAAGAGTATTTACTCCTAATATAAATATTGAATCAAGAGAAAAATAAGAACAACCTGAAAAAAAAAAAAAAACCTAAAATCTTATGTCCGCACTTGCGGGCATGTGTAACAACCTAGGTCCGCCTCTGATCTCTACCAAATAATGGTAATTCACTTGGTGCTAGGTAACTTAGCAGGTGGTGGAAAGAGCATGTATTCGATCATTTTCAGTACTTAATTCTTTGAGAGGGGTTTGAAGTATTAATCACATGACTCATCCTGAATTAGACTAGTCGCAAAGTGATGAACCGATTGAAATAATATCTAAAATAAAAAATAAAAAATTATAATCTCCGTCTCGGTCACAAACCCATACTTCAAGTCTCAAACTTATTAATGGCCACCTTAGTCCCAGGTAATTTTTGAATTAGCTAGAGGAATTTATTTGAATTTTATTTAAAAAATTATAGGGATTTTCAAATTAGACAGATCATATTACATTGATGTAAGGGTTAACTAAACTTATTAGATCATCTTATTTATATTTAATGATTCTGATTTATTAATTATGTGAGTAATAAGAGGTACAAATGATTTATTTTTTTTTGTGGTACATTCAAGCAAAATTAACTGATATGAGCTGGTGTAAAAAAAAATTATTAGTGTAAGTTGTTGCGCTGCGCCCCCTTAAAAATTACTTTTTTTAGATTAATTAAAAACTCACTTTCATGTAAAAGGAAAAAAGATTATCATTTAAAAGGACATAAGTTGTGTCATTTTAGATGATTTACACAAAATATGACCGGTTATACTTTGTGTAAATCTGAAAAGTCAATTTTTTTTCTCTCCCCAGTCATATCGCTGACGTGTAAAGTGAAAAAAAAATTAACTCTTCAGAATTACACAGAGTCATACTCTGTGTAAGTCACTAGGACACAATTTGTGTCCTTTTGAATGACACACACTAAACCCTTCGTGTAAATTTAAGACCAAGAAACATCTACTACAATTAATAATACATTATATCGACTACTAAGTTTCTCAGAAAGCAAATACAAGTCTTAACTTTGCAAGAGCATAACGTCAATTAAGCAAGCCAACCCTCAATATTATAAATTAAAGTAACTTGTTCTAATTTCAATGATAAAGAAGTGCCGATATATCATTCATTCTATATACAACTTTTCGGTACTTAATGCCCGTACATCATATCGTACATTAATTTCTACATAGTTCAAGAGAGTTGAGACTTTTAATTTGGCCAGAAACCAAACTAAATATTAACATGCTAGAAGCCTAGAACTAGATATAGGAAAGTGATATGAAAGAAAGCTAAAAGTGAAGTAACATACAAAATTAGTTTTCTATATATCTTTTTTTTTTTTTGGAAGTAGTTTTCTATATATATATAAAGAGTTAAGTGTGTGTCTTTTTAAGAGTATATAAATTATAAATTATGTCATTTTAATTTTTAATACTATATATTATAGGTAGTATATAATATAATTATAATATGGAGAGAAAAAAAAATTCTCTCCAGGTCAGACAGTTCAAGTAATTGAGGTGAGAGGATTTTTTTTCTTCATTTTATAGGCTTTTTGACCATTGTAGCCCTTATGTAATAATTACCAAATTAACCTTGATTATAAACTATTTCAAAAATTTAACCTCTCCAGAAAACATAACATCAATCTGCCCCTATTTGACCAAAGCCTACCCGGGTACCCCTTTCCCTACCCGGGTAGATTTTGAAATTTTTTATCTACCCGGGTAGGGAGGGTACCCGGATATATTTCTTAAATCTGGAAAATGTTTGAATTATTTACCCGGGTAGGGAGGCGGGTACCTGGGTAAATAACCCAGATTAAAAAACGAGCAGGGATGGTGTCATGCCAACTGAAGAACAACAACTCCAAATTGAAAATGCCAAACTCAAAAGTAAAACAAAACCAAATCTTGACTATTATATAGAGCAACATAACAAAAAAGAGGTCTCGAGAATAAGATAGTTTGATTGTTGTTGTAGAGAGAAATGGCTGGTAATGCAATTAGGAGATTGGGCGTGGCTGTGGATTTCTCACCATGCAGCATCAAAGCACTAAAATGGACGGTGGATAATGTTGTCAAAGAAGGGGATCACCTCATTCTTGTTATCATTCGCATCTTAGAATACTACGAGCACGGCGAGATGCAGCTCTGGGAAGCCACCGGCTCACATTAGTAATCTCTGTTACCATGCTTCCATACGTGTTGCAATTCATGTACCCGAAATATATATAAGAGCTTATAGAACAAAAAATTCAATTCAGAATTGTTGTTCTTCAGTTGGCATGGCACCATCTCTGCTTGTTTTTCAATCTGGATTATTTACCCAGGTATTTGCCTCCCTACCCGGGTAAATAATTCAAACATTTTCCCTGATTCAAGAAATATACCCGGGTACCCCCTCCCTACCCGGGTAGATAAATTTTTTCAAAATCTACCCGGGTAGGGAAGGGGTACCCGGGTAGGCTTGGTCAAACAGAGGCAGATTGATGTTATATTTTCAGGTGAGGTTAAATTTTTGAAAAGTTTATAATCAAGATTAATTTGATAATTAATTATTACATAAGGGCTACAATGGTCAAAAAGCTCATTTTATAACTATGTATTATTTAAAATAGTATTAAAAATTAAAATAACACACCATCCCACGAAACTTTTTCCCATATCTAAAAGGCTCAATCATAGCCTACTAAAAAAAGAAAAAGGCTCAATTATAAAGCTGACATTCGATGGGGTTAACCCCGTTGTTCAACGTCCCAGTTGAATTGCTATTCTGAAACACAAGCTTCAACCCATAACAAATTGCCACTACCTCTGAACTCTTCCTCGAAAACAAACCAAACTTGAAAGCGTTTAAGGAAGACACCCTCAAAGCGAAGGTGACGGAACCAGAGGCTAACTCCTTAACCATGTCATCCATCGTTGTCTTTTCCAACAAAGCTTCATTTGCATCACTAGACGAAGCTTTCACGTCCATTTCTCTTATATCTTTCTTTTTCAACGCAAAATCAGGTGAACAATTCACCGCCGCAACACCTTCTTTGTACATGACGTCCACCCTCAAGTCGGAGATAAAAACCCTAACCTTGTGGTTGCGATTCTCGATGGATATGTTGGTGTCCCACTCGCCGGACAAGGCTGGAGTGACGGTGAAGTTTGCGACGGACATGGACACAACCTTGTAAACGGGTAGTTTTGGACGTAATGCCACTGCCATGATAAAGATCGCAAGGAAAAAGCACACCGCTGCTAATATACCACAATACAATGAGAAGGGTCGTATGCGGCGGATTTGGGTGCCGTAGTTGGGGGTGGCGGTGGGGGGATAAGGGTATCCGTTTGTGTATAGGGGGTAACCTTGCGTGTATAGTACTGATCCGGGTGGCGGATGGGTTGGATAAGTGGTGGTGAGAGGCGGCGGCTGCGGCTGCGGCTGTGTTGAGGTTGGGTTGGCATAATTATCTGAGGACTTGGCGGCGAATGGCGGCGGTTGTGTTTTGTTCGACAAAACCATGATGATTTCCTTAGTTTTTTCCTCTCTTCCTATGATAATGATGGTATTTTAGGAGACAGAGGACGAGAGAGGCAATGTTATGAATGTGTTGGTTTCTTGAGGATATAAATATAATCTATCATAGAAGAAGAAAACAACGATAAAGCTTATCGGGGATGAAACCAAGAAAAGACACGACATTAGATTGATGGAACTAAATATGACTTTTTTTTGTTCTTCAAAACAAAACAAAAATGACTTTTTTTAATAAACCACATATATATTTTTTCTATAATGAGAGACAATCCTATTTGAGAGGGGAATTTTTTTTATATTCATAAAAATTTAATCCCAAAGATAATAAAGTAGTAAATTTTCATTATTGTAGAATATACTTCTTCATTAAAATTAAAAATTGGTGGACTAAGTTAGTGGAAAAAAATTGATGTTGAGGGCTCCATACTAAGGGTGTAAATAAGTTGAGCCACTTGTCAAGGGCCAAAGATTTGGTCTGTTTAAGTTTCACTTCACCTAACTTATTTAATAAATATAACGCGCTTATAAGCTTTAAAAAAAATTGTTTCGCAAACAAGCCCAAGTCTAATTTAATGAGGCTTGGCTTAAAAGTCCGCAAGTTGACCCGACGTATTATTACAATAAATAACATATTTTTATATCACTAATTCATTAACCCTATTTTTGTAAAGGTTAGTCTATATTAGATATTTTTTTTTAAAATATTCTTCCCCCGTATTCTCTATTTAATGAGCTGGATCAATGTTTAAGAAGAAATTGCAGAACTTATGACTATTCGGTCTTAGAATATATGTGGACCGAGTGAGTTCTATGATTATTTTTTTATAACGAAAGAATACAGAATTTGATGCATTTATATTCTCAATATTTGGATGTATGTGAGTTTGAAAAAAAAAATTATAATTATAAATGAGTCATACCAAGCCTTTAATTTTTTATAAACAAGTCAAGCCTATAAATTAGCTCGTACTAAGTTAATGAGCCAAGAAAGCTCAAAAGTTTTAATAATCTTGACTCATTTAAGCTAAAGCTAGACTTGACTCGGCTCATTTACACCCCTACTCCATACTAGTGGCTTAAGAATGGCTAGAAATTAATTCAAAATCCAATTAAAAAGAGACGCGGGTGGCAATCTAATGCAACCACATCCAATTAACATGAGATGGTACTGAAAAACTTCCCCGAATTGGGATTGAGATTTGAAGGGAATTACTCAAAGGAATTTGAGCGTGTAATTAGGGGAAGTTCTTCTTGAATACGATTTTATCAGGCCAAACATTCACGATTCTCTATGGTAGAAAATTCTTCTTGTTCTTTGCCTCCCACTCTAGAGAACCTCAACACCAAATCAAGGGCTCAATTGTAAACTATAGGGGGTTTACAATTAAAAAAAAAAAAGGCTTAAGGAAACACTCGTCTATATGTAAATTAAGACATAGATTACATATTTACTAATAACTAATTCCCGTGCAATCAAACAAGTCTTGATTTTGCAAGCCAACCCTCCATACCATACACATCTACAAATCAATTTAACTTGTTCTAATTTCAATGACAAAGAAGTACCTATCATCCAGCCTATACATTCATTTCTTCATAATTTACGAGACTCTTTGGGCAAGAAATAAAACTAAATATAATCATGCTAAAACAAGGGCTAAAGCACCATTTTAAAGCTTTTGGACAAAAGAATTACCCGATTAAAGCTGATTGAATAAGTTTTTCCAAAGTAATGCAGTCAAACATGTCACCTATGCTGACGGGACTAGTCCCGTCACTTATACTGACGGGACTCGTGCCACGTCAGCGCCACGTAGGCAATCCAATTACCGTAAAACTTCGGAAGGCCATAACTTGTGACTCGGGTATCCAAATCACATGATTCTTTTTTTTATTTCACATAACTTTTCGAGATCTATGCAATGACATCTCATTTGACATATTTTATCTGCCACAAACATAGTTTGGATTTATAACAATTGTACCACAATCACAAGAGTGTTTATTCATAAAATCTTCAAACTATGTTTGTGCGGATAAAATATGAAATGAGATGTCATTCGTAGATCTTCGAAAAGTTATGTGAAATCAAAAAAAATCAAGTGATTTGGATACCAAAATAACGGCTATCCAGAAGCTTTTACGGTAATTGGCAACTGCTATGTGGCGCTGACGTTGCACGAGTCCCGTCAGTATTAGTGACGGGACTAGTCCCGTCAACATAGGTGACATGTTTGACTGCATTACTTTGGAAAAACTTATCCAATCAACTTTAATCAGATAATTCTTTTGTCCAAAAACTCTGAAATGGTGCTTTTCCCCTAAAACAAGACATATATCTAGAAGGCTTGTTCTCCTCTACATCCTTAATCCCAAAACAAAGAAAAACAGAATCGAATACAATTCTACATAAATAACCTCCTCTCTCTTTTCTCTCCTCCAAATTAATCAAAACAGAACACAAAGGTTAACAACACGTGGGGTTACTCTAGAACGTAAAGCTCGCATTAAATGGAGTTCCCCATT
>JAVKPL010008282.1:0-10957 GCA_032173675.1 Gastrolobium villosum | reverse complement strand
GTGGTACACTCGCTGAGCATGTGCTAACTTTACGTATTGACCGTATTACTATGGAATAATCCAGGGGTCGTTATGCAAGGCTATGTGCGTCCACGCCGCCAACGGTTGCAAAAATCAATGCCTTCAACAACGGTTTCTCCAAAAAATAAGACGGTTACCCAAACAAATAAGATAGTTAATGATGGTCGTGTCAATCTGAGAGGCAAAATTCACTCCCATGCAGTTACACCAAAGCAACGCAATAACAACTCCTTTCATGCCCTACAATCTGTAGACAATGATTCATCCAATGACATGCATACCACTAATAATGCTTCCCTTTGTACAAATAGTGACAATACTGGTATGGACATATCTAATCATCATGTCAAGACACCCAAGGGAAAGGCCATTATCATCGAAGGCAGGGACAAATTTGAGTTATTAGGAGATCCTACTCCTTCTCAGCCTGTAACCTCTGTTCAAGCAAACACTCATGCAAAGATTGGTTGTACTTCACCTAAGAATATTTCTAAAAATATCAACTTATTAACTGATTATACTCATTCTCCCATTTTAGATCTTGATGTATGCCAAAATCATGTTCAACATATGATGCAAGTTGATAGGGATGATTCATCTCATAAACGAAATCACAAGCACTGCTATTCTGGCCAAACTTTTAGAGATACTCATGGCGTTGACATTCTGAAGGCTCCTGATATCCCTTCTATTGCTCCGTCTATTGAAAGTAATCTTAACAAGGTTGTGGTTATGGATACAGATACACTCCCTCAAGTTTTGGAGTCACTTAATGGGACGACAGGATCCTTGGATTCCTGTACACCTTCCAAAGTTATACAATGAAATATTTTATATGGAACTGTCGTGGGGCTGCGAAGAAACATTTTAAAGGCACTTTATCGACATTTGACAGAAGATATAATGTAGATTTACTAGTTATCTTAGAACCTAGGGTCAGTGGACCTAGAGCAACCAAGATTATCCGTAATCTTGGTTTTTCAGAATGTTTTCGTGAGGAAGCCAATGGTTTCTCTGGAGGCCTTTGGGTCCTATCTTGAAACCAAGATCTTTCCATTGTTTTAGTGGAACAAGGATCACAGTTCATCCATATGCTCATATCTTTACCTAACAAGCAGCCTTTCTAGTTTACTGCTATATATGCTCATCCTCGACTGGAAAAATGAAAAGAATTATGGGATCATCTAAGGTGCCTTCGTCAAAATTCTAATGATCCTTGGATGATGGCTGGAGATTTTAATGATATCTTGAATGCTAATGAAAAATGAGGAGGCATTGTTGCTGATCTTAATAGATGTTCTCTTTTTACCTCTTTTTTGGATGATTGCAACATGGTGGATCTTGGCAGTTATGGTCCATTTTTCATGTGGAGAGGTCCTAAGTTTCTTCGACTAGATAGGGTCTTTAAATGCCTTGACAGAGCATGCGCTAATATTCCATGGAGATTGTTGTTTGATGAAGCTTTTGTTCAAGTTCTTCCTAGACTACACTCAGATCATCATCCACTCCTAATATCTCTCTTTAAGTCTCAGGATATTTGGGAAGACAGACCTTTTCGATTTTTCCCTGCATGGATGGATCATTCCCAATTCACTCCTTTTTTACGTTCTCAATGGCAACTTGATATCAATACGCAAGAAAATCTTAAATTGTTAGTTCTTGCGCTTAAAGCATGGAATATTAATTCTTATGGAAATATTTTCCAAAAGAAAAAGATTATTCTTCAACGTTTAGCAGGAATTCAAAGGAAACTTACTCAAGGCAATTATACAGATTAGGAAAGATTGGAAAAAGTATTACAATAAGAGATGGAGGTTATTCTTGGTCAGGAGGAACAACTTTGGTTTCAAAAATCAAGAGCTCAGAGGATTGTCGATGGGGATCGTAATACTAAATATCATCATACTATGACCATTTCAAGGAGGAAAAGGAATAAGATTATGGCTCTAAAAAATGATTCAGGTCATTGGGTTTATGATAACATCTTCCTTCACGAGATGGTTGTTAAGTTCTATCAAAACCTTTTTCATGACGAGATTTCGATTAGACCCTGGTCTCATATTTCAGTCACTTGGCCCCGCTTGAATGATTTTGAGCTTAATTCCCTTAATCAACCTTTCCAAGGTATTGAGATTAAATCTGCACTTTTTCAAATGGGTCCTCATAAAGCACCAGGACCATATGGTTTTCCTGCTGCATTTTTTCAGAGACATTGGGGCTCCATTGCTGATTGTGTCACCAATGATGTTTTGTCTTTTATCCAAGAACCTGACCGTATTCGCTCTATCAATGATACTCTCCTTGTTCTCATACCCAAAACTAAACACCCAGAAAAAATTGGTTAACTCAGGCCTATCTCGTTATGCAATGTTTTATATAAAATTATTACCAAAGTGATTGTCAACCGGTTGAAGCCCATCATGGACAAGGTAGTATCTCCATTTCAAACTAGCTTTGTATCTGGGCGTAATATTCACGATAATTTCATTGTGGCTCAAGAGATGACTCATACCATGCATAGATTGTCAGGGAAAAAGGCTTACATGTCTATTAAAATAGATCTTGAGAAGGCGTATGATCGTTTGAATTGGGCTTTCATCAAACGAGTCCGCTCAGAGATTAGTCTTTCGTCTTCGCTAGTTGATGTTATTATGGCCTGTATATCTTCCCCTCAATTTCAAGTCTTCTGGAATGGTAGCACGTCAGATAAATTCACATCTTCTAGAGGTATAAGACAGGGAGACCCTATTTCACCGTATATATTTGTGTTATGTATGGAGAAACTGACCCACCTAATAGCTGAAGCAGTTCGGATGAAACACTGAAAACCTATGAGGGCCGGTAGAAAAGGACCATTTATTTCTCACCTTCTTTTTGCAGATGACTTACTTTTATTCGGTGAAGCATCTCTTTCTCAATTGCAAGTCATTCAGGGCTGTTTAGATAAGTTTTGTGCTATGTCTGGGCAGAAAGTGAGTATGGCAAAGTCAGTTATCTATTTCTGTCAGAATATAGATGTGACAACTGTCTCCCAAATTGTAGGAAATAGTGGTTTCATTCATGCTCAGTCTTTAGGTCGTTACTTGGGCACTCTGTTAAATCAGGGTCGTGGGACAAGAAGACAGTACTCTAACATCCTTGATAAAGTTAGGGAACGTGTATCTGGGTGGAAAAGACAATATCTCTCTTTTGCAGGAAGAGTTACACTTGCAAATTCAGTTATTAGCACCATTCCGATTTATCACATGCAACATGGCATGTTGCCTCTGTCCATTTGCAATAAGGTCGAGCAAACCCAGAGGAGTTTCGTTTGGGGAGATACAAATGACAGGCGAAGGACTCATTTGTTATCATGGGATCAATTATGTTGTCCACGTAATATAGGGGGTCTGGGTTTACATCGTCTTCACATTCACAACAAGGCCTTCTTTTTTAAACTGGCATAACAGATCCTTACAAATGAAAGTAAACTGGCCTTTGAAGGCCGATGCATGTAAGGTGTAAAACAAAAATTTTACTGCGGAACATACATGCACTCATAGATTCATGCTTTAAGACAGCATGATGTTACCTTGTTTTGGCCTGATCAGTCAGGGAGATGAGATGTCAGGCTTGAAGGGTTCAAACCCTCTAATGGTGATCCACACCACCGTTCGTCTATGATGCAAGAACTCTTTCTTGAAAGCCACCAGATGAACACCACAATGAGGCTTGCTATGCGCACAAGTGGTGAGGGTGGAGGCTAGGTATCCTGTTTGGAAAGGTGTACTGAGCTACCCTACAGAATGGTGCATAGAGGAGGAGAGTTGGCTTGGTTTTCCAATGAAACCTAAGGTGAGGAACATGTCTATTTATGCGCACCCTTTGGAGAGGAGGAGGGAATTCATTCATTCAAAATGAAAAACAAACTTTCAAATTTCTTTGAAAGTTATGCATGAAACAATGTGATAAGGTGGAGCTGTTGCAAAACAAACTTTGCCAACAACCTCCAATCTTATCCACATGAATTTAAATTCAAATTAATTTAAACTTAAATTCATAAACTATCATATAGTATATAGTTTTCATGCGCATAATTCAGCCTATAAAGGGTCCAAATACATTGAGCAGTTGCATTCAAAATTTGAATCAACTTACCCACTGATTCCCTCAACCACCAAATCTGAATGGAGGTTTGTTTTAAGTGATAAGATAACACTCTTATCACTTAAAAGTGATGCACCAAACAGCCTAGGGAGAGCCTCCAAAGATGCTTCTTCATCCAAGGAATATGCTCCAATAAGATCCTGTCTTATCCTTTTGTTATGAAACAACTTTTCAAAACCAATTCAAATTCGAATTCAAACACTTGAATTCAAACGTTCAAACATTCAAATTCAAAATTCAAAATTCAAAATTTCAAATTTCAAATTCAAAATTCGAATTTCAAAATTCAAATTCAAATTCAAATTTTAAAATTCAAATTTCAAATTTCAAATTTCAAATTCAAAATTCGAATTTCGAAATTCAAATTCTAAATTCAAATTTCAAAATTCAAATTTCAAATTCAAAATTCGAAATTCAAATATTTGATTATTAATTTAACTAATTAAATTAATTAGTAATGGCTTGGACTATCCAAGCCCATTACTAAACTCCATGCACCACCCACCCATTTAGGTGGGCTTCCAAACAACTTCTTGGGCTAATAACATTATTAGGCCCAATACCTTTAAAGCTAGTCCATCATAACTACAAGGTGTTAGTGTGTGACCCATTAGGTCCAACTTAGCTACTGACATAACTGGGCTTGGGCCCAACAAGCCCACAACCCAATTAATGACAACACAGAGCACTAGCAATGCTTTGTTGCCCCAGAACTAGTCAGATTAATGACTTGATCATCCTATTGCACATATTTGGTTACCGTATGTATTTCCCTTCGTCTCGGTTATCTTCCCATTAACCTAGGGTAAGGAAATGTATCAACCCCTGCGGTTTTGGGTAAGCTTTATTCGAAATAGGGAATCTTCAATTTACTGACTCTAAAGGCAGATCATCTCATGATCTCTTTTACTATGCATAGATTCCCGAGTCCCTGTAAATGTCATCCCGATTTCTCCGGTTTACAGATAACCTAATCTCTCACAGAGATTTGACGAATTCCTTCAGCTTATTACCCTAGCCCTGTGCCCTTTAAGGACACGCCCAACAGTATACCTATGAGTCTCCATGTTTCAGGCAGACGAGGCATACAATCAAAACATGCCTTCAAGAACACAGTCTAGGTAATAACTTTTGGTCTAAGGAAAGACACACCCAAACATAAAGAGATTACTCTAATGACACTATCTGTGAGATTTCCTCATAGAGTCTCTTTTTGGGTCTGTTCAGTGCGAGCTATACTCTTATAGGTCCACCCACGACTTTAGCTAAGATATCTCCATATCTGCAGCTCATGAGGTCTTTACCTTGTATCCATATACAAGTAGATAAGTCGTACTAGTCTTTACTCGAGATCACTGATCCCCAAACTCAGTGTCTCTAGACTAGGAACATATAATTAGGAATAGACATGCAATATCCTTGAATCCTCATGATCGTGATCTCATCACAGATACTCAAGAGATACCTGTTCTATTCCAAGGGGTTTATCCAGTTCATTCATATAATATTAACAGTAATATCGAGACACAATATGAAACTGAATAAATAGTGCTTACATTTATTTGCGACAAATAAAGTTCTACATCTAGTGTCCTTTATTTAATCAAAAGATTGTCTCTAGGACACCCATATGCTAACAACAAAACCATACGCTTTTTGGGTTCAGGTCCTGCTTGGAAAATATGGGAGAAATATGGATATTAGGGAGCAGTTGAAATGTATGCAGTATTACTCAGGTCTTTGGAAGGAATTGTGTAAACTCTGGCCAATTTTCCTTTCACAACTTAAGTGGGATATCGGAGATGGACAACATATATTATTTTGGCATGATCGTTGGATGGATCTAGACTCGAATTTGCTTTCACTTGCCACAACTTCAATTTCATGTGATGATCTAAATTTAAGATTGATTGATTTAGTGGATGATTTAACTGGTCAGTGAAATTGGCAGTATTTTGAGGCTCTCCTTACAGATGCAATTTTGCAACATAAACAATCTTTTTTGCCTCCAAATTCATCTAGAGGCCCTGATCATCTAATTTGGAGCACTATCATTGCAGAAAAGGCAATCGTCGGTAAGACTTATCATTATCTAATGCATTTTGATTGTCTCCCTACAGACTCCATTTGGAAAACTATTTGGTCTTGGTATGGGCCGCAACGTATTCAAGTCTTTATGTGGTTAACTGATATGCGGTCAGCATATAGGAAATTACAAGGCAAAAAGAGGAAGAAAATGACTCAATCAATGCAAGAAAAGCAGAGAAAAAGAGTAAAAATATCCAAAGTCTGAATATCAAAGAAGATGAACAAAAGGAGGCAAAAACATATCAAAAAGACCTAAGTTCCCACGCTCTCAGCGCGGGAGTGGCGCTGAGAGCGCGAGAAGGCAAAAATGGACAGAAGGTCCCGCGCTCACAGCGCGGGGTTGGCGCTGAGAGCGCGGGAAGGAAAAAAATGGCAGTAACTCCCACGCTCAGAGCGCGGGTGTGGCGCTCTGAGCGCGGGAGGCGCGAAAGTTAGAAGATTCAAAAATGCAAATTAGGTCAGAATCCCTCTTATAAAAGGAGACTCAACCTCTGAAGAAAGGCATCTCTGAATACACATCACAAGACCTAGAGGAGACGTTCTTCGTGTTCATCACTCTGTTCTTGTATTCTTCTTTATTTTCTTTCTTTAGTTTATGTTGAAATCAGATCAGCAATCATGATGTTGATTGGCTAGATCTATTTCTGTAGTCAGGGGCATGATCCTTTTGTAAACAATTGCTACAAGGATTGATTCATTTTATGTATTGAATTAATATATTTCATCTTTTATCTTGAGCGTATTGATATTATTTCTATTAGATCTGATCAACCTAATAGGAAATAATATTCTGGGGATCAGGATTCACAATAGGGATGTTGGAATACTTGATCCTGAAAGGAGATAAAGATGACTCTCTATGCATGTTCTAGGGATAGACTTGTATGGATTGCAGTCGTGGGATTTATCTACGTAATGCTTATTTTCAGGCGGAACTACTAAGGGATTAGGGTTCCAATTGAAGTAAAGGGTTAGATCGCCAAGGGATTGGGATCTAACTAATTATTTCTAAAAGATGATAATTTGTTTGAGTTGTTAATTTCAATAGGTTTTATGAATCAATCCGAAGTGAAATTGGGAGCAACTGGTGAATGTACCCTGGCTACAGTCTTTTTCATCACTTTTTCTACAAAAACATTTCTTCATCTATTTTAAGTCTTTTCCAGAAAAATACAAAAACAATTCTTTTATTTTTATTGTCATTTAATTTAAATTGCAATTATTTGTCAACAATTAATCGATCTATCTAAATTAAGAGGACTGGTTATAGTAGTACTTGTTCATCAATCCCTGTGGAGACGATACTTTCTTATCACTTTATTACTTGGAACGATCGGTGCACTTGCCGAGATCGCAACAAGTTTTTGGCGCCGTTGCCGGGGATTGTATTTACAATATTACCAATAACCTTAGATTCTTGAGATTAGATTTTTATTTTTCTTCTATCTTAATTGTGTTGTGCAGGTGTTACTAATAATTTTCTCTGAATTTTTATGCGAGGTAGACTTCCACCTAAAGACTTTGTAATAGATTCTGAAATTACAAAGACAGAAAAACAATTACGGAAGGCTGCTAGACAGATCATTTGGGAAGATTTGAAGTACACATCTTTACAACCAATTCAAGAAATGGCCGAAAACAACAATGTTGGTCATGGGCGAGGAGGAAATGCCAACAATCAACCTCCAAGACTGTTGAATACAATTCTGACTCCAATATTCAACAGGGCCAATTCCAGCATTGTCAGGCCAAACGTGGAGGCTAATAATTTTGAACTCAAACCATCATTAATCTCTTTGGTGGAAAGAGTTCAATTTTCTGGAGCTGATGATGAAGATCCACATGAGTTTATGGACCGGTTCTTGATGGTCTGTGATACCACCAAACACAATGGGGTATCTACAGATGCCATCAGGCTTCGGTTGTTCCCTTTTGCTGTTAAGGGAAAAGCATTGAGGTGGATCGAGAGACAACCAGCAAACAGCATCCTGACATGGGAAGATCTATCCAGTAAGTTCTTTGATCATTTCTTTTCCATGGAGAAATATAATCAGCTGGTGAACGAAATAACAAACTTTCGCCAGTTGGAAGGAGAATCATTATGTGCAACTTGGAACAGATTCCAAGAATTAAACAGGAAATGTGCACATTATGAAGGAGATGATGATAGAAAAGTGGTGATATTTTTCAATGGAATCACCCCAGAAACCAGGATGATAATAAATAGTGCCGCAGGAGGCTCTATTCGGGAAAGCACATCTGAGCAAGCCATTGAGTTGATCAAAAAACTTGCAAGAAATGAAAATGAGAGTGTGCTTGTTCCCACACAAAGAGCACTAAAAAAATCCACCGATAATGATGTGATATCATTATCTAAGAAGGTTGACAACTTGAGTGAAAAATTTGACAGGTTTCAGGTATCAAAAGTTCAAACCACTCTACCGATTTGTGACCAATGTCAAGAAAGTCATGAATCCAATGAGTGCCCAAATCCATCATCTGAAGATTCACTTCAAGTAAATGGGATCTGGTACGATCAGCGTCCTCAACAAAATTTCCAGCGAAATCAAAATTTCCCTGGAAGTAACAATAATTTTCAACGGAGGACCCAAGGATCAGGTACGGATTTCAAAACTAGCAATAATTATACTCAATCTTCTCAGAGTCAGCAAAAAGAGCCAGCCGAATGGGAGAAAGCTTTCGCTCAAATGGCTAAGGCTTCCAATGATATGGCTCAACACACCAATGCTTTCATGGAAGAAACCAGAGCCAACAATAAAAATACAAATGCTTCCATTAAAAACCTGGAGAATCAGATAGGCCAGCTGGCCAAACAATTTTCAGAAAGAAGTCCAGGAACCTTCCCAAGTAACACAGTCAACAATCCAAAGGATGACTGTATGGCTGTTACAACCAGAAGTGGTAAGGTACTAACGGTTCCAACAAAAACACCTGTGGAACTGGAAAAAGAGAAGGAGAAGCAAGAAAAGAAAGCAAGTGAACCAGAGATTGAGGTAATTGTAGAAAAAGAAAAAGAAAAAGAGCAGGTTGCAGAACAACCAGTGGTGGCAAAAGAAAAGCATGAGTTAAGCCACGAATATGTTATGTCTAAGGCACCCTATCCAGAAAGATTCAAGAAGGGAGCCTACAACAAACATTATGATAGATTCTTGGACATTTTCAAGAAACTACATATTAATATTCCTTTTGCAGAAGCCCTAGCCAATATGCCAGGTTATGCAAAATTTATGAAGGATCTCTTATCTAGGAAACAAAAATTGCAGGAATGTCAAACTGTAACACTCACTGAAGAGTGTAGTGCTTTTATCCAGCAGAAAATTCCAGATAAACTGAGTGATCCAGGGAGTTTTAATATTCCTATTGCTATTGGTGATATTGGCATTGGGAAAGCTTTATGTGATCTTGGGGCTAGCATTAATTTAATGCCCTTATCAGTCTACAAATCATTGGGGATTGAGGAATTGAAACCCACTGAGGTATCACTCCAATTGGCTGACAGATCCGTAAGGAAACCCAATGGGATCATAGAAGATATTCTTGTCAAAGTTGATAAGTTTATCTTCCCTGCAGATTTTGTGGTATTGGATATGGGAGAAGGAAGTGAGAAGCCCATGTTACTAGGAAGACCCTTTTTGGCTACAGCCCGAGCCCTAATTGATGTTGAGCAGGGGATGATTAAACTGAGAATGAATGATGAGGAAATCATCTACAATGTTTCAGAAGCGATGAAGAGACCAGCTGATAATAATGAGTGTTTCCAAGTTGAATCTGTTCAACATAAGAAAGAACGGCCTCAAGAACTTGATTATGAGTTGAAGGCTCGTGATTATGTACCTTTTGAAAAAGAAGGGCTTACTGTAGAGGTTCTGAAAGAAAAAGTGGAAGACATAGAGGTTGGTGCCCCCAAGGTTGAGTTGAAACCATTACCAGACACTTTGAAATATGTGTTTTTGGGAGATGGTGATACTTATCCGGTAATCATCAACAATACTCTATCAGAAGGCCAAGAAAGAGATCTAGTGGAAGTTTTAAAAGCTCATAAAACCGCAATAGGATGGTCTATTGCTGATTTAAAGGGCATAAATCCTTCCTTCTGTACACATAAGATCCTCCTGGAAAATGATATCAAACCTGTGAGGCAACCACAAAGGAGATTGAACCCAACAATGAAGGAGGTGGTAAGGAAGGAAGTTGTAAAACTTCTTGATGCAGGAATGATTTACCCCATTTCTGATGCTGCATGGGTAAGTCCAGTTCAAACAGTGCCAAAGAAAGGTGGGGTCACAGTCGTCACTAATGCAAAACATGAGTTGATCCCAACCAGAACCATCACGGGTTGGAGAATGTGTGTTGATTACAGAAGGTTGAACACGGCTACACGGAAGGATCATTTTCCACTTCCCTTTATTGATCAAATGCTAGAAAGATTGGCGGGCCATTCTTATTATTGCTTCTTAGATGGGTATTCAGGCTACAATCAAATTCCTGTAGCACCTGAAGACCAGGAAAAGACAGCTTTCACTTGCCCATTTGGAATCTTTGCATACAGAAGAATGCCATTCGGCTTGTGCAATGCGCCTGCCACATTCCAAAGGTGCATGCTTTCCATCTTTTTCAGATATGGTGGAGAAAGGTCTAGAGGTATTTATGGATGATTTCTCTGTTTTTGGTTCTAATTTTG
>JAVKPL010008281.1:10000-11033 GCA_032173675.1 Gastrolobium villosum | reverse complement strand
GACATCAGATAAATAAGATGGGAATGAACAAATTTTCAAAATTTAAATGTGTAAACAAATCTACAAACTACCAAGAATAAGAAACCAAATAAAAACCCTCAACATAAAAATATTCAAATTTAAATCATTGTTTGACAAATTATGATATTATTCAAATTTAAATTCTTGTTTGGGAAATTATATAAAATCTAGCAAAATTGATATTGAGATTTTTTTTTAGGGTCTCAACTTTTTGTAATTCATTTGATCATTTTCTAGCAACCAAAAGTGTAATTAAGAGAAAAAGACAAAATTAATTACTGAATAAAAAATTTGTAATTGAAGATACGTTATTATTTCAAATGTAAATATTCAAGCCTAGATTACAAACGTTATCATTAATTTCAAATGTACTTATCAATAGTGATAGTAGATAATAATTAATTTGAAATACAAAATACAAAAAAACAGATAATATCATAACAATATAACTGACATCAGATAAATAGCATGGGATTGAACAAATTTTCAAAATTTAAATTTGTAGACAAATCTACAAACTACTAAGAATAAGAAACCAGATAAAAACCCTCATCATAAAAATATTCAAATTTAAATTCTTGTATATAATATAGGTGGGGTAAATATGTTACAAAAAAAAAATCAAATCCAAGCCTTCACCACTTTGTTATACAACGTGCACCACTTTGTAAAGGTACAACTCGACAATTTAAATTATATTGTTCATTGTGTAACCGCAATTGATTATAAAAAATATTTAATGCATATTAATTTTTAACCAAATAACGTAATAAATCTATTATTATATTAATTGCATATTAATCTCTTATCCTTCTATTATAATTAAAATCAATTTTAATATTACACCTCACCAATAACCGCTGTATCCACATCTCATGTTCTCATCCACTTTTTTTTTATATAACAACGTTCTCATCCACTTTGACAACAAAAAAGAGATTTGTATTGACACTTCTCACATACTCAACAAAAAAACAACGAACGTGAACAAACTTATTTGAACAAAGAACGT
>JAVKPL010008281.1:0-5000 GCA_032173675.1 Gastrolobium villosum | reverse complement strand
ATAGCCAGAATCGCTTGTTACAGAATTGGTTGCATCTAGTATACTACCAGTGGAGTCATAAGTTGTAGATCTTCAATGGCTGAATCCGTTGTTCAAATAGCAGCTGCTTGGGCTTACCTTATTACCTTAGTTCCTTATCTTTAGCTTGAGAGATGGGAATTGAATTAGACAAAAAAGAATAGGCCGCTAATTAGTTATGACCTGGGGGAATGCCCCAAAGCCCCTATGACTACTCCTTTCGAACTTCTAGCAATAGCAAACTCGCCCCACAAAGTGGTCCAATTCTTGTGTTTAATGTGAAGCTTGGCTTAGGCAAAGCAAAGGGGAAACCCATCCAAGAAGAACAATCCGGGTGAGTGCCAAAAGGGGTAAAGAGTAACCTCATCGATTGACCCAATACTAGTTATTCTCACCTCATCGATTGTAGTAAACGCAGCTTAAACACTATATATATTATTCCAAAACATTTCTTTTTCAATGAAAGAAACAGAACCAATACTAGTTATTCTCACCCTCCCAGGGAAGGGCACTTGATTGATCAGAAGAAACTTCCACTTCCCCCCTTATGCTATGGAGGTCGTTAGCGCTACCAACCAGTGTATTTGTTATTCTGCTTGTCCGTTATCTTTAAAAATGCCTTCTGTCAGTATGAGTGAGCGTCTTTCCCAGCTCCCGATCTTTCTAAACAACAACGGGTTCTAAGAAATTAAGCCTTCTCATGGCTGGTTGAGGTTAGAATTCATAAAGGTGGGTAGAGATGGCTGTAGTAGATTCGTCCGACCGAGTCCCAGTAGCAGAGTCTTGAGGCATGGATCTAACAGCACGGATCTAACAACACAAAGAAAATCTCAACGAATTAATAACCCTAACAATCAATAGATTGCCTTTTCTTACATTCCACTGGGGTACCTTCTTTCTTTGCTTTGAGGAATGTGTTTCGCTCTTCTCTTATTCAATTTCTTCCGCGGGTTAATTTCCTTGCTTTGAGACCATTAGGTTTCAGTTAGTCCGTTCCTGTCCAATCTCAGTTGTTTATGGTTGAATAAGGGGCGCCCAAATCAACTATTTCGTTTGAGGGGTAAGAAAGCCCGTGTTTTTCGTCAACGTAATAAAACAAATGGCCAACCGGGTTTAACTCGACCAAAGGGGAATCCGGCTGAGAACTCGTAATCTGGCCAAGGCTTTTTCGTCAACGTAATGTGTAATGTAAGAAAATGGTCCGCCAATAGAATAGTTAATAGTTAATTAAAGCGGTTAAACAAAAGCCCTAAAGAGGGGACTAAGCCATGACTTTAAGAGATTGGAATAGACCTCAGGAATAGCCAACTAATGAAAGAAGAAGTGATGCGCTAACTAACAAGTGAGTTCAGCAATGAACGAAGGATTCATGAACTGCTTTGACCACTGAGAATCCGACCGGGAAGAAGTGAGTGCGAACGAACGATGAACTAACAAACCAACGCGTAAGGAGGCTGAGAAGAACTACTCGTAGGCCAAACCAACGTAAGCGAAAGTAGGGAATAGTTTTTCTTTTCTCAAGGGAGATGGGAGAAAGGATTGGAATAGGCCAACGGAGACTTTGATTGATGAGGACTACGGTCCGGCGAGAACACTTCTTATGGGTGACCTTTTATATAAAGAATATTAACTCAGGAATGACATAAGTATAGTATCCCCATTTTCCCGTTTACCTTTCTCTCTACCCGGGAGGTTCTCCCCGTTGAGTAGGTCTCTCAAAGTCATTCTTTGAGGTCAGTTGCTTCCCCTGCTTTTTCTTCCTTGCTTCAGGAAAGCAGATAGTTCAGAAGTGAATTAGCTCATCTCAACTTAGGTTAAGGGGAATGAGGGACAAGTAAACTTGTTAAAGTATGGAATTGACGCCTTTTAACTGGTAGTCCTCGACTCAATCCAAACCAAAAGGGGAAGTCGGCTAACTCAGAGAAAGCGGCCAAAAAGAAAAAGGAAGTAGGGTACTGAAATTCCGGCCAAAGGCGAAGTCGTAATAGTCAATCTAACCTGTAAGCGGAGCGGTAGAAGGGAAGTGAGAATCCTCAAACTAACCAGCCAAGGCGGAATAGTCCGATCGAACCCCGGGAATGAAGTCCTTTGTCTGGTAAGAAGTTGTTACTGAATATCTGTCCTTACTTGAACAAGTATGGAAGGTTCTCTCATCGCCCGAGATGTACTAAAGGGATAGGAGAAAGCAACCAAAGCGGAAGAAGGGAAGAGAGACAGTTAACAGTGGAATTAGCCACTCTTTGAAGAAAGAGGAACGGAACAGACTAGCTTGACTCACTCAACAATAGGAAAGGAACGAAGTGGGGGGAGACAAGAAAGAGAGGAAAAAGGAGTAAGTGAGTTCAGAAAATAAGGGAGAAGGGTAGTTTGATTCCTAGTTAGGTTTCCGGCTCGGTACTGAATTCGTTTTCTTTAAGAGTGACTAGGTAAGGTCCAGTTGTTCGGGTTCAGATAACTAGTACGGGTCCCAACGGTTACTTTACGGAGAGAATAGAAGCTCGCTAGCGCTCTTTCTTTTTAAATAAATAAAGTAAGGGAGGATACTAGCTTTCTTGAAAAAGGAAGATGGTTGAAAGGGTCCCAACGAAGACTTCCGATCGGTAGGATACCTTTTATACGAAAGAATCATCTTTTATGAAACTCATCTATCTCGGCTAGTCAATTGATTAAAGAGGGTTCCGTTCCTCAAAGAAAGAAGAGTCCTGTATGAAACAAGCAAAGTGAAGGGAAGGAAACAAAGCATGATTGTACGCCTTCGATTGAGAGTTATCACCTTCTCTCCTCTTTTTCACCGGCCAGAAACCCTCCTTCCGGGTGGGCAGAAACCAATTCCTCCTACCTTTTCGCCAGAAAGCCAACTCACGCTTTCCACTCAGTCTGAGTCACCTGATCTAACTCAGTCTTAGCCAGAAACCCCGCCTGCCTTTTCCTAGGCATAAACCAATGCTTTCCTCCTTTTCGCCAGAACCCCGCCTGAAACCAATGTAGGATGGGATAGTCACACTCAAAAAGCAGTGAAAGCGTAGAACTAGAACGAAAAAGGCAAACAATCAAGTCAGCCAGCGGGTGAATCCCTTTCCTTACACAAGAAACTACCATTGAGAAAAAGACAGTCATTTTGGTTTCAGTTGAAAAAACAGTTAGTCGGATAAGATTTAGAAGTAGACGAAAGAAGACTACTATAGTATAAAGCCAGTTCCTTTCCTGATGTTGAGCTAGCTACGTCTCCTTAGTTTAAGGTTCCGTTCCCCAGTTCATGAATAGGGCTAGTTCCCTAATCGAGTTATTTGATTGAGGAAACCCCGTCTTTAGAGTCAGTATGAGCCTCTATCTGTTCATCTCTTTTACAGAGTCAAGCTAGTCCTTTCCTTCCCCCTTCCTTATAGGAGTCATCTTTCCCCATTCCTACTAATTAGTGTCTTATTCCTAACTTTAATAAGTAAGAGAGGCTGAGGTTGAATGCCCCAACGGTACAGGTGATGAGTATAACCTTTTTTAAGAAAGAAGTTTAGTCCTTGTAGTAAATGTTCCGGTTGACCAACCCCCCTCGGGAATAAAAAAGATTCTACTTTTCATTTACCGAGATGACTCAAGAAAGAATCCACTTTTCCCTTATGTAACTCGGGAATGTGACACTTTCCCTTTTGAGGAAAGCCCAGCCAACCGTAATGAAAGAAGAAGATTGTAAAGACCCCCTCACCAGGTAACGAGTAACGAGTTGAAAAAGAAAAACAAAGGAAAGGTTTTGTTGATAGCACAGCCATTCACCTTGCAGAACCCGAAGACTGTCCTTTTTCCCCCTTGCTAAAGCCCTTCTTCTTGCGGCGAGGGAAAGCGCATATCGCACCCTTACCCTTAGCTTAGGAAATCTTCCTTTGTATCTCGTTCTCCTGTTGGTGGAGTGATTATTAAAAAAAGTTTTCACTCACGTTGAGTAAGGGGAAAGAAAAGGTTTTCACCCACGCTGAGGAAAGAAAGAGCCCTAGCGGAAGTCGGGAGAAGAAAACTAGTACTTTTCGGCGAGCGAGGAAGATCACATTTAGATGAAGAAGGAAGAAAAAACCTACTGACTTGGGTTTCCAAAAAGCAACCGACTCTTTCCAGGTCTAGTGCCGAAGCAGAGTACAAGGCACTCGCTCTTACTACCTCTGAACTGTTATGGCTTTCTTACTTGCTACGCGATCTAGCGGTGCCATTTCGCTATCCATTTTTCCTGCACTGTGATAATGCTAGCGCTACACACTTGGCGGCCAATCCTGTGTTCCATGCCCGCTCTAAGCACATAGAAGTTGACTACCACTTCGTTCGTGACCTCGTCGTCGCAGGCAAATTGCTCATTCGACTTGTTCGTAGCAACAATCAAGTGGCGGACATTTTCACTAAAGGATTACCTGAACCAGCCTTCCATCATTTTCGTGGCAAACTGCTGTCTCCCGCCTGCCCTTCTCTTGAGCGCTTAATCGGTTATCTATAATAATGACTGTCTGTTAATGAAATATGCGATTCCCTTCTCTTTCTCGTTATCGGTCAATCGGCTGTCCATCCATGTCATGCTATAAACCATTTCTGGAATCCTGTCTCTATGACTTCATTTTTTTAGTCAAAAGACTTGTTAAAACGGTACGTTGATGCGGGTTTCTTTCTTTAGTAACACGGTCTGTTAAATCAATCGAATAGGTCAATTGGGGGAAATGAAAATGCTCTTTTTGGCATTCTTTTTTGTTTGAGTTTAGCATCCCTTGCTTAGTTCCTATATCCCAGGCTATCAACCGATTCTTTCCTCTTTCCTGCTCTTGCCTTGTTAGTTAGAGGGAATTGTTCGGAGTTTGCAGTTTAAACAAAGGAAGAGATATGACAAGACGGATTCAACCTCTGAATCTGCTTCCGCTGTCGTGGGGTAAAACTCTCTGTGTCGGGCCTGGGAGTGCTCCTAAGATCATAGAAGTAATGCTGCGGAGGCTCTATGGAGTAAGGGAAGTATC
>JAVKPL010008280.1:0-10992 GCA_032173675.1 Gastrolobium villosum | reverse complement strand
AGCAGTATGAGAAAACTGAGATTGCAAGACTTAAAAATAGATATTGTAACTATTCTTATTGCATTCGATGATCACATGGTCCAACTTACCTAATTTATTAAATGCTACCAAAAAAATTTGTAGTTAATTGAAATGATTACCTATGCGACTGCTGAAATAAAGAATTAGACTAGTTATAAGAGACCATGAAACTAATAGTGCAGTTAAAATCAGTTTCTGTTGATGATGTGCGATGAGATCATGATATTGTATATAACATTGTCACAAATCGCAATCGGTCTGTGTTGGTACTAATTTAGCCATATATGTGGTGTTCTAACAGTACCATTAGTACAAGTGGAGCATGCATGCATGATGCACCCACCACAATCACAATCTACCATTAAAATTGGAATCACAAGTCATAACACACAAATAATACAAGGCAAGGCCAGATTGGTGATGGTTCACAAAACAAATCATTTGTCTGAGCATATTCAATTTCCCTGCTCTAAGACAATTCATGTAATCCTTTTTGGGATGGGAGATAATAAGTTTAACTAGTTTTACTCAGTATTATATATGTTAGAGTCTTTTTTTTTCCAGTTAGAATTCGACATGAGATTCTCCTACCACACATGGAGTGTCGACTAAGAAAAGTTTGTGGTCCAAGAAATAAACGCTTCAGTGCTGGTACAAATCTTTTAGCTCCCTTGTCACTTCTTTTAGAAGTTTCTTTAACTTTTTTTTCTCTTTTGGGGGGTTAGAAAAAGGGATTATTGGGATTACATAGGCCAAAGCTTTTAAAACAAAATGGGTAATATATCAGAATATATATATATGGCAAACTCAGTCTAAAAAATCATAGTCTTGTTATAAAGAATCAATTCAACTAAAGCTACCTTAATGGTTTTATACTTTTCTAGCACGCCCTCTCACACGAGAATCCATTAGACTTAAAGCATGGACAATTCACAGGCCTACCTATCTGTGCTAACAAACTCCACGAGATTTAATTAATTATTAATTAAATGGGAGGCGGTAAGGATCGAACTCATGATACCGAGGTTCTGATACAATGTAAAATGTCAATTCAACCCAAAAACTTAAGTTATGAGGTGAAACTACATTAATAGTTTTTATACTTCTCTAACACTCATATAACTAATTAAAGTAATATAAATAATGGGTTTTATAAGAGTTATGTTGTAGGAAAAGTGATTGTGTAATGTTATAGAGATTCGTTTTGCGTGCCAGAGTTTTTTTTTTTTTTACTGCGGGCCCCACAAAATGTTGTGAGTGTAGGAAAGTTTTGCTGGTCATGTTAAATGATAGATGATAAATCCATAAATAATCAAGAGATAAAGGTAGTCAACTTGTACTTTTTTGTCTACATAACTAGTGGAACATAATGCAAGAGAAATATTGAAAATGATTCTTATACACGTGATAGCCTGATAGGAGCCAGGAGAGACACTAATCTTAGCAGGCCGAAGACGCAGAACCTTGAAGAAAAAGGGGACAAACTTTTTTTTCAAATGGATAAAAGGATGAGAATATTTCCCAATGGCGATTTAGTGTGAAATTTCTAACTAAACTAGAAGCCAAAACTTTGGTATCTACCACTTAAAAAAAATTGAACCTAGAAATACCCGTGACAACACTGACGACAGTGTTCCACAAGATAGGCTTTCAATCCTTGAGATCCTAAAGTGCAGGGGGAACTCACATATGACATATCACATGATTCTTGGAAGAGACAAAAAAAAAATTATATTATCACTTGTCATTTCTCTATCAAACAAAGAAATGGTGTAGAGAGAGTGTGTGACAGTGTGTGATGATAGGTACTGTTGAAGGAAGCTGCTTTAGGATTTGCTCATTTTTCCGTTCTATAGAATCTGCGGTTTCAAAGGAACACGTTCAACAACAGTTTGTCGTGGTCGATTCATCAAAATACAAGATGTCATCTTACCCCATACAATGGTCAATAAGTTGTCAAAATGGGTCATATGGATAATTTCTTAGCACCCAATTTTGAAATATAACAATGGAAAAAATGTTTATCCTTTTAAATGACAGAACTTATATCATTTCACTCTCACAAAGAGTTGGGACTCCCACCTTTATTTTATTTTTTTGTCAACTCTCTCTCCTCCTTTATCTATCTCTTTCTCTCTCTTAAAATGACACAATTTTACATCCTTCAAAATGACACACACTTTACCCCATAACAATATTGTCACACTTTCTCTTGTCCAAGAAAAATAAATAAATTACATTTAAATGAGGTTGAATGATGGAACCTACTTTTATAAATCTGAAATTGCAGAAAATTAAATGGAGCCAAGCTCCTTACAAGATGAAATGCAGAAAATCAACAAATTTGTGGATTTAATATTGAAGAATAATTAGAAGTAAAAGAAATAAAGTCACCTTTGGTGAAAAAGTAGTTAAAATGACAGTAAAGGGATAATGAAAAATGCGGGTAAACAAAGTTACCCGAAAAGTGAAAGTAAAGTTAAAAATATGACTAGAAAAATATTCTAGTTCATTGGATAAAGTTTGGTATTGAATGGAGGTGTGTAAATAGATAAGCTATTACCCAGTTAAAGTAACTTAACCTATTTTATACTTTGAAAAGGTGACCCCTCCGTTTTATTTTTTCTTCCTGCGTGTTTTTTTTCCTTGTTTTTCTCTCTCACAGTAGCTCCATGGAAGCTTGGTTCCAAGCTTTCCTTCCTTGATTTCTCTTTCAATCATCCACCAAAACATCATGTCCATTACACAAAATTCATAGGAAATCACCCAAGGAATCCATTCCACCCCTCTATTTGGGCTGATTTCGCTTGTGGAGGAAGTTCTTCCTCACCCCCTTTTCATTTTACTATTCATCAAAGAAGGAAAATTGGATTTTGATGGAGCCTTGCTTGGAGGTTGCTCTCTAGGCCTTGTGCAAGGGATTGGAGGTAACAAACCTCTATTTTTATGGTTTAGTTTTCATGATTTGAGTTTGAAAAATTTAGAATGTGATTTGGTGGGAAGGCCCTTGAGTTTTATATTTAAATTGATGATGGATTATTGATTTTGTTGGGATATAGGAATGTAAAATGAGCATTTGTGTATGTTTGAAATTGGAAAAATTCCCATGGTATTGGGCTCCTAATGTTTCGGCCATGTAGGGTTAAAGAGGGTTCATTGTGCGAAAAATTTAATTACATGGATTGTTAAGGTGGTATGTATGTATAAGTTGCAAAAAATAAATTGAAAAAAAAAGGGAACCCTTGGAGATTCTCTTATGGATTCCGGCCCTTAGGGTGGTTTAGGATGATTTAAGGATAAATTAAGTTACATTATATTTTGATAAAATGTGGAGTCTCCAATGCATGAAATTGATGAGTTGAAGAAGTGAGATAGTTTGAAAAAAATGATAAAAAATACCTTGGTCTCCTTATATGCATGCCACGGCCTTGAAAGAAAGGATAGGCCAAAGGATGTGTTTAAAATTGTTATATGGAACCTAGGAAACAAGTGAGGTTCTAGGAACTATTGGTTTTGTTAAATTAACTCAATGAAATCCCTAGCCTTTCTAGTTTTGGTTTCGGCCATTAAAGGTCTTTGGGGCTAGGGAGCGATAAAAATTGTAATAACTGTCTAATAAGAGGATTTATAGAAGTATGGGCTTGACTTGTGTATTGGCATAGGGTTGGCAAAAATATAAAGAAACAAAAATAAGCGATAAAATGTATGTCTTATGTAAGAATCATGACATAGGATCATTTTATTGATTTTGTTGTGGGTTCTTCTCTAGGTGTGCCTAGGGACTGAAAAAGATTGGAATCTTACTGAAGCGATATAAGTAACTTGTGCCACAAGTAAGCGGATTGGTAAAGCTTTAAGAGGTAAGCTCTATGTTTATGGGGTTCGCTCCTACTTTGTGTTCCGCCATAGTGTACGGACTGTGGTCAGGTTGTATGATAGGTATGAGATATATGATATGATTTAATGTGTTTACTTTGATATGTTTTGATGTTATTTCTGTAATGATATCTGGCTATTGATTTGTTTATGCACTGATGTCCGCTTGGGGTCCTCCCTTGGGACTGACTGTGTATATATCTGTTATATGTTGAGTTCCGCTTGGGGTCCTCCCTTGGGAACATGTGCACTGATTTCCGCTTGGGGTCCTCCCTTGGGATTGATTGTGTACACCTCTGTTATGTGATGATCTTTGGCCATTGATCCTATGTACACTGATGTCTTCTTGGGGTTTCCCTGAGATTGACGATGTACGCCTCCGATATGTTCTGGTTCCGCTTGGGGTCATCCCTTGGGAACACGTACGTTGATTTCCGCTTGGGGTCATCCCTTGGGAATGATTGCGTACGTCTATGAGATAACATGTTTTGTTCTGATGTGAGTATTGTGATGATTTTTGTAAAAGATATTTGTTATGTGCGTTGATTTCCGCTTGGTTATGGTCATCCCTTGGGAATGACTGCGTACGTCTCTGATAAGTTTTGTGTATATGCTTGGTTTAGTTATGATATTGGATTACATGATATGTTATATGAGATATGTTCAGCTATGATATTTTCTTATATGATGTTTTGTATATCATGTATCTGACTGTCATGCAGGAAGTGAGCCCAGGGTATGGAGAGTTCTCTATAAACCTGGAGCTTACTAGAGATTCGTCTCTAACCCCGTTTGGGGATATGATTTCAGGAACACAGTTAATTGAAGAGCCCTCATGGGACAAGGACACTACCCGTGGCTAGAGGTACTAGTATGAGGATATGGAGTTCTGGGTAGCCGGAGGCTACTATTTATTATAGATGTTATTTTTGGAGGACATATATTGTTGTATAGTGTTCTATTCATTTGGTGATCATGATGTTTGATCCATTATACAATATATGGTGCGTATATGTTTTGTATATGTGTTCATATTTGATGCATGTTCATTTGTATATTCAGATATATGAATGTGCTGAAATTGCATGCTGTTAGACATAGTGGCACGGAGCCAAGTTATGCATGCGCCCATGGATGGGTATATGATCCTATATGGATATCTGGTATGTCTGAAAATATATATTGTAGAAATTGTCTATCAGGATACCTTGAGAGTGGGATTTGCAAATCCCCAGTTGTCCAATTTACAGAGGTTACTCTGTCCGATTTTCGTCTCCGTCAAATGAGAATTAAATTAGAAGAAGTATGCAATGTGATATGTCATGTGAATTAAGTTTAAAAAAGAAGAAGGAAAAGTTAGCTCGTATTTTCGTAAGTTAAGTCTTCCGTTGTTTCTGTTTGTATCATATGTATGTTAATTGAACCGGCTCGAGACGGGGATGTTACATTTATGGTATCAGAGCAGTTATTTCGGGGAGTTACATGATATATAACATAAGATATTTGAGGTTGGAAGTTCTTGAGCGTTTTCTTGGAGTGCTGTATAATGCATGTGTGATCACTGAGTGTGAGCGTAGCTAACTCATTCCTTAGTGTAATATATGCATAGATATGGTTCCTCCAAGGAGAACTCGTAGGACACTTAATAATGATGATCCATCACCGGATCTTGTTGTAGCAATTTTGCTGCACTACAACAAACTTGGACTGCAACTAGGCAGAAAGAACTCGGATTAATAATGAAGCATGAGTGCCAATTATGAGTGCCATTTGTTGCAAATGCCTTGAAGGAAGGAAGATTCAAAGTTTATTCTGTTGGGAGGCCTGGTTGGCGTCAATAAAGAGCCAATTTCTGAAATTCCTATTGTCTTTGATTTTATGGATGTCTTTTTGGATGAAATTTTGAATTTTCCGTCGGAGAGGGAAATTGAATTTTCAATTGACTAGTTGACTGGAGTGAGGCCTATGTCTCTAGCTCCATACCGAATGTTACCTCTGAAATTATTCGAATTAAAGAAGAATAGTGATGACTTGTCCAGTAAGAATTTTATTAGACCGAGTATGTCTCCGTGGAGAGTCCCAGTGATCTTTGTTAAGAAGAAGGACGAGTCTATGAGATTGTATACAGATTACCGGCAGTTGAACAAGGTTACTGTCGAGAATAAGTATCATTTGCTGCGTATAGATGATTTGTTGGATCAGTTGCGTGGTGTGACTGTATTTTCTAATATTGATCTCCGGTCCGGGTATCGTCAAATCCGGATAAAGTCGGATGATGTTCCAAGGACAAATTTCAGGTTCTGATGTGGATACTAGGAGTATCTGGTTATTCCTTTTGGGTTTAAAAATGCAAAGGCCGTTTTCATGAGTTATATGAATCAGATCTTTAAAGCCTATCTGAATCAATTTGTGGTTGTCTTTACCGATGAAATACTAATATATCCAAAGAGCAAAGAAAAGCATTCTGAGCATTTGAGAGTTCTGCAGATTCTGAGAGAGCATCAGTTGCATGCTAAGCCATCCAAGTGTGATTTATAGCTTTCTGAGATACAATTCCTGGGTCATGTCATTTCATCTGAAGGAGTGGCAGTGGACCAAGTAAGATTGAAGCAGTGTTAGATTGGCAACGTCCTAAAAATATTATAGAGATCAGGAGTTTTCTTGGTTTAGCTGGATATAATAGGCGTTATATTGAGGGATTTTCACTGATGGTACTACCTTTAACACGGTTAACCGTAAAGGGAACCCATTTGTGTGGATCCAAGAATGTGAAGTGAGTCTTCAGGAAATAAAAAAAAAAAAAGAAGTTAAGTAACACTCCGGTATTAATTTTACCTGATCCTGCAGGTAAATTTGAAATATACTGTGATGTTTCTAAGTTGGATTAGGTTGGGTATTGATGCAGCAACGTTAGATGGTTGATTATGTTTCTCGGCAGTTAAAGCTGCAGGAAGAGAATTATCCAACACGTGATCTTGAGTGGGCGGGCGTAGTGTTCGCATTGAAAATCTGGCGACACTTTCTATACGGTGCCGGTTTTGTTGTCTACAGTGACCACAAAAGTGTAAAGTATCTGTTTGATCAGAAAGAGTTGAATATGAGGCAAAGCCGATGGGTTAAATTTCTGACATATTATGATTTTGAATTGTAATATCACCCAGGTAAAGGCAATGTGGTAGCCGATGCCTTAAGCAAGAAGGCGGTCTGTATGGCTAATTTGATGATTTCAGAGTATGGTTTGATTGAAAAGTTTAGAGATTTCAACATTCTTGTCAGTTCAGAGGATAATCCGTATTTGTTGACTTCTACTGCAGTACTGAACTCGTTAATAGAGCAGATTAAAGAGGCTCAATTATTTGATGAAGGTGTTCGGTCTATGAAAGAAAAGGATTTTGTATTCACTATAAGCTCGTTGTTAACTATAATAAGATCGGATCATTGTTCCGAAATGTCAGATACTGGATGAGGTGTTAACTAAGGCCCATATGGGTAAGTACATTATCCATCCTATTGCTACCAAGATGTATCAGGCCATGAAACCAAATTTCTGGTGGTCTAGTATGAAGAAAGATATTGCTTAGTTTATGAATAAGTGTTTGATATGTTGTATATGTGCATTCATTCACATTCATATAAATATTATATGATTTTTGATGTTATGATGATGCAATGATGATTTATGTTATGAGAATCCTGGCCAGTGACCTTGGTATGTTGACTGCCTATGGCTTTGACCCTGGGAGTTATTTTCATACTACAGTTTGTGTTGATTTCCTATGGCTTGACCCTGGGAGTCACACTAGACATGTGAGACATGTCAGTTAGCTATTCTTGGGGAGGGCCTTGAATAGTTAACCAGAGTATTAATTATGATGTTATGTTTTGCATTTGGTATGTATCAAGGAGATTCCTTGTGTAATTCATAGAATGCAGTTTCTCTGGTCAGTGTAAGGACTGATGTACAATGAAATTGTAAATTGTATTATCAGTGGAAGGACTGATGTACAGTAAATTGTAAATTATATCATTAGTAGAAAGACTGATATATTGATGTTTCAGTAGAATATTTTCAGTAAGAAGATGGATGTAATAAGTAAGTCCATTATATCCTAAACAAGTCATGTTTAGACAAAAAATGACAAGTTTAGAAGTTTTATGATTTTGTGTGCAAACAGTGCACCATTAGTAATTCACAGTGCATTTCATTAAAAACGGTGCAGAAACCCAACTATAAATTGTTAATAATGTTCCTTAGGGAATAAAAGTGAACTTAAATGAGCTCAGAGAAATAAAATGACGAATATAAGTTTGAGAATGAGAAGCCCTATGGATTACTACAGCCTTTGAGTATTCCAGATGGAAGTGGGTTAGTATTTCTATAGATTTTGTAATAGTATTGCCGAGAACTCAGGCTGGTTTTGATTTTATATGAGTTGTGATAGACAGATTGATTAAGTCTGCACATTTCATTCCAGTCAAGATGAGTTTCTCTATTGAGCAGTTGGCTCGATTATATGTGAAAGAGATTGTGAAACTTCATTGGGTTCCAAAAAAAAAACATCATTAGTGATCAGGATTTCACTTCTAGAAGGGAATCATTGCAGTGCTGCATTCAGTATTAGTTTCATCCCCAACTGATGGTCAGGTATTCAGACTCTGGAGGACATGTTGAGGGCTTGTGCCTTAAAGCAGGGGAATGTTTGGGATCAGTATCTTCCATTGGTGGGATTTTCCTACAATAATAGTTATCATGCCAGTTTGGGCATGGCTCCCTATGAGGCTTTGTATGGCCGTAGGTGCAGAACGCGTACTGGTTGGTCAGAAATTGGTGAGAGACAGTTATTTGGGCTTGATATGGTTCAGGAGACTACTGATCAAATTATTATGATTAAGGATCGATTAAAGAAAGCATAGAGCCGCCAAAAGAGTTATTATGATGCAAAATATCGACCCGTTGAATTTTCTAGATATGTGTTTATGTTGTCTCCGACTACAGGTGTTGTCTCAGTAAGGAAGTTGATAGGTTCATAGACCCTACTAAATTAAAAGAAAAAAAATTGAAATTTTTGTTCATTCAGCTTCCAATATATAGATGTGTTCCTTGTCCAGCGAGACGATATTGAGGTAAAGAAAGATTTGAAATTTGTCGGGGGACCATTGAAGGTTCTAGCTCGGGATGAGAAAATATTGAGGAACAGAACCATTCCCATGATCAAGGTACAATGGGAAGGATTGACTCCAGAGGACGCAAATTGGGAGCGGGAGAATGATATTCTCCAGCGTTATCCTGAGTTTGACGTCAGGTATGTGTTATGTCTTATGTTTGATTTTGTGGGCAAAATCCTTAAAAGGTGAGGTGAATATAATAACCCTCACTAGTAATTGTGGATTTAATATTGAAGAATAATTAGAAGTAAAAGAAATAAAGTCACCTTTGGTGAAAAAGTAGTTAAAATGACAGTAAAGGGATAAAAATGCGGGTAAACAAAGTTACCCGAAAAGTGAAAGTAAAGTTAAAAATATGACTAGAAAAATATTCTAGTTCATTGGATAAAGTTTGGTATTGAATGGAGGTGTGTAGATAGATAAGCTATTACCCAGTTAAAGTAACTTAACCTATTTTATACTTTGAAAAGGTGACCCCTCCGTATTCTTTTTTCTTCCTGCACGTTTTTTTTTCCTTGTTTTTCTCTCTCTCACAGTAGCTCCATGGAAGCTTGGTTCCAAGCTTTCCTTCATTGATTTCTCTTTCAATCATCCACCAAAAAATCATGTCCATTACACAAAATTCATAAGAAATCACCCAAGGAATCCATTCCACCCCTCTATTTGGGCTGATTTCGCTTGTGGAGGAAGTTCTTCCTCACCCCCTTTTCATTTTACTATTCATCAAAGAAGGAAAATTGGATTTTGATGGAGCCTTGCTTGGAGGTTGCTCTCTAGGCCTTGTGCAAGGGATTGGAGGTAACAAACCTCTATTTTTATGGTTTAGTTTTCATGATTTGAGTTTGAAAAATTTAGAATGTGATTTGGTGGGAAGGCCCTTGAGTTTTATATTTAAATTGATGATGGATTATTGATTTTGTTGGGATATAGGAATGTAAAATGAGCATTTGTGTATGTTTGAAATTGGAAAAATTCCCATGGTGTTGGGCTCCTAATGTTTCGGCCATGTAGGGTTAAAGAGGGTTCATTGTGCGAAAAATTTAATTACATGGATTGTTAAGGTGGTATGTATGTATAAGTTGCAAAAATTAAGTGAAAAAAATAAATTAAAAAAAAAGGAACCCTTGGAGATTCTCTTATGGATTCTGGCCTGGTTTAGGATGATTTAAGGATAAATTAAGTTACATTATATTTTGATAAAATGTGGAGTCTCCAATGCATGAAATTGATGAGTTGAAGAAGTGAGATAGTTTGAAAAAAATGATAAAAAATACCTTGGTCTCCTTATATGCATGCCACGGCCTTGAAAGAAAGGATAGGCCAAAGGATGTGTTTAAAATTGTTATATGGAACCTAGGAAACAAGTGAGGTTCTAGGAACTATTGGTTTTGTTAAATTAACTCAATGAAATCCCTAGCCTTTCTAGTTTTGGTTTCGGCCATTAAAGGTCTTTGGGGCTAGGGAGCAATAAAAATTGTAATAATTGTCTAATAAGAGGATTTATAGAAGTATGGGCTTGACTTGTGTATTGGCATAGGGTTGGCAAAAATATAAAGAAACAAAAATAAGCGATAAAATGTATGTCTTATGTAAGAATCATGACATAGGATCATTTTATTGATTTTGTTGTGGGTTCTTCTCTAGGTGTGCCTAGGGACTGAAAAAGATTGGAATCTTACTGAAGCGATATAAGTAACTTGTGCCACAAGTAAGCGGATTGGTAAAGCTTTAAGAGGTAAGCTCTATGTTTATGGGGTTCGCTCCTACTTTGTGTTCCGCCATAGTGTACGGACTGTGGTCAGGTTGTATGATAGGTATGAGATATATGATATGATTTAATGTGTTTACTTTGATATGTTTTGATGTTATTTCTGTAATGATATCTGGCTATTGATTTGTTTATGCACCGATGTCCGCTTGGGGTCCTCC
>JAVKPL010008279.1:0-11332 GCA_032173675.1 Gastrolobium villosum | reverse complement strand
TTGCAATTCCTCAGTTGTGAATTTCTTCACAGGTAAAGCACTAGAAATGGGCATTGTTGGTAATGTTGCCTGGTTTGTTTTCTCCATTGTACTAACATTAATGGATCTGGTGAACCCCTTCCTGTACTGAGTAGAAATAGATGAATAAAGCTCTACATGGTGATTATCATATGTTATCGCCAATTGCATGGCCTGATGCGAAGATGTAGGAGAACGCAATTGTATCGCTCCTTGAATGTAACAGCCCGTTGTACACCGGTATTGTTAACATTAATTATGATATTAAGCGCAGTTACAATCCCAACAGTTCATTTCATAAAATGCGAGTAAACTTTTTCTTTTAAAAAAGAATAGTTAACTCCGCTATTTTGTATTCGTTGTATAAAATAATTATCTCATGTAACATGAAATAAATAGATTTCATTTACTTATATTTTTAATTTTTTGTTCTTACTCGATAATTACACCAATTTTGGATAATTAAACAAACATTCATGATATTGTTACCTTGTAATGATATAAATGTAAATAAAATAAAAATCATTTGAATATAATTGACATAAAAGTTTATTAATTAAAAAAAAGTGATATTATTTTGTAAATCTTTGTATGGTAAATACATTATTCTTTATTTAATACTTTACTTTTTTAATGAATACCTTAAAGAGCCATCTTATAATAATGGTCCTACTCCTAAGTATATCAAAATATCACAATCCGGCATATAGATAATTATCACATGAGATAAGATGTGGAATCTATCATCTTTTATTTTTTTATTCTTTTTTTTTTAATCTTGTATTCGTTGTATGAAATAATCATCTCATGTAACATGAAATAAATAGAGGGTTCCCTTTTTTTACAGTCAATGTAGATAACTTATCTACAGTGAGATCAAAACGACGTCGTTTTGAGGTGAAAATCACGTTATTTTTGTAATTATAATATATTTCAGGGATATAATAATCTTTTTCATTATAATTTTTTAATTTTTCAATCCAAAACAACGTCATTTTGGGAGCGAATGTAGATAACTTATTTACATTTACTGTAGAAACATTAAAACCATAAATAGATCTGATTTACTTATATTTTTATTTTTTTGGTTTTACTCGACAATTACACCAATTTTGGATAATTAAAGAGACACTCATGATATTGTTATCTTGTAAAAGTGATATTAATTAAATAAAAGTGATATTTTTTTTGTAAATCTTTGTATAGTAAATACATTATTTTTTATTTAATACTTTACTTTTTTTAATGAATACCTTAAAGAGCCATCTTATAATAATGATCCTAGGTATATCAAAAGATCAAAGTCCGGCATGGCTAACATATAGATAATTTTTTTTTTTTTGGGTAACATATAGATAATTATCTCATGAGATAAGATGTGGAATCTATCATCTTTTTTTTTCTTTTTCTTTTTAAAAAAAATAATTGACTCCACTATCTTGTATTCGTTGTATGAAATAATTATCTTATGTAACATGAAATAAATAGATCTCATTTACTTAATTATATTTTTTATTTTTTGGTCTTACTCGACAATTACACCAATTTTGGATAATTAAACAAACATTCATGATATTGTTATCTTGTAATAATATAAATGTAAATAAAATAAAAATCATTTAAATATAATTGACATAAAAATTTAATAATTAAAATAAAAGTGATATTATTTTGTAAATCTTTGTATAGTAAATACTTTATTTTTTATTGAATACTTTACTTTTTTAATGAATACCTTAAAAGCCATCTTATAATAATGATCCTACTCCCAGGTATATCAAAAGATCACAGTCCGGCATGGCTAACATCAAAAGTGTTGGGCATAAGCTAGATGAGACAATTCCCATTAACATCGGACCAAGATTTGCACACCAACTATAATATATGTTAAGGACTTTGATTTTCATATTAAAGAGGGTATGAATCAAGTAAGATAATTTTTTTTTTTATTATAAATGTCCTCTTTTTTGTTTTTAAATTACTTTCTTATGCAAACTTTAATATATAAAAAGAATATATTCAAACAAATAACATACAATCAATCACAATGATATAATATATGTTACAAAAGAATATATTTTGATTTGTGTACTTATAGGCAATATAACGTTTCCCCAGTTATTAAAGTGCTAATGTTACCTTCAAATTTAAAATTTATCATACCAAATCTGACCAATTAGTATCAATATCTATGATCAATCCAAAATTAATATCGTTTTGCATAGCGTACGAATTCTGGCTATCTATTAAACATGTGCCTTAGAAAAACCTAAGTGAGAAAAGCAATGCCATTCAAAAATCTCCACTATATATGTTAGGTGCGATATAAAATATACATTATATAACTAAATCCTCAACTTAAAATAAATAAATAAATAAAAATAAAGAAAATCATTTGAATTCTTAGACATCGAACATAAGCACATATTAATTGAAGAGGCTAAATTTCTACTGGGCTCACACAGAACGCAGAAGAGCTCATGATTGAAGTAATCCTCAATAGGAACCTACCATATTGTTCGCCAGTTTTTTCTTTAGCTTGTGATTCGCAGGTTTTGGCTCACTGTAAGCCCTTTCTCATTTTGATTCTGATTTCAGGTTTGATTGATTGCATTAATTTCGTTTTATGGTTCTATTTTACTTTAAGTTTGTGGATTATATGGGGAATCTAATACAGAAGGATATGGTTCTGAAATGGATACATGAGAGTTGAGAACAAAGCACTGTAGAGACTAGAAACTTGATGAAGTATTTGAGAAAATGCGAAAAGAGAGGGATTCAGTGGTTGGGATGAGTACATTTCAGGTAATAATAATGGGTTGAAAAGAGTGTTGAGTGTTGTTTTGACTTGTGAATGAAAAGTCTTTGATGGAAAGAAACAAGAAATTGGAAAATAATTGGATTATTGGTTAACTCAACAGCAAATACTAGGTTGGTGTACCAAGGAAGAGTAGAAAATAGGAATACATTTTCTTTATGGGAAAATATGTGAGTGTGTGCATATTCTTTGGTCTACATATTATTGTTTGTCCTGAGCTTGCTTGCATTTGCATGTACTTTCAACTGTAATAGGAAGATGAATTTCCTTTTTGGAGTTTAACTTTTGGTGCTTGATTTATTTACACAATTCAAAATGGAAAAATCAACTTGTAGTTCCATTTCATTGGGTTTACTCCCCCTTCTGCATGTCAAGTTCCATACATGACCCAAACGCTTTATTCTTCATTATTTAATTTCAATTTATAAAACTACGTACTCATTTGATTACTCAATTAGTTGAACTATATAGATTATTTGCTCTGCTTGTAAAGTTTGTTCAAACACTAAAGTTCCCTTCTCGCTCTTCTCCAAATCCCAATTATAGGGCAGATGGGGTTATAATGATGCTGTGTGTTGGGTAGTATTTTCTTAAAAAGAAAGAGGGTTGTCGTTCTCAGGGAACGGAAGAATTTGTTTCTTTAAGAACTTCTTTATCTTAAATTGACTTGTAAAATTCTGATCTTTTGTAACTTTGTAGGTAAATGAAACAAGTTTATTTATAACAGTAAAAACGATTATCAGAAAATCCAGAATCCTGACTTCGATGACTTTTCCCTAAAGATGTGCAATCATGCACTCTAAATGCTACAGCATGTATGTTCGACCGAATCTGACTTCTTGAAGATCCACACTAAACTTTCCCAAATTTAGTGTGTTAAATGATTCACCTTAATCCCTTAAGAGTAAAAATGACTTTACCAAAAAGTTAAATAAACTTGGTATTTTGATTGTGTTGCTATTATATTCAAAAGAAGCCTTTAAATAGGCAAACCAATACAAAGGCTACGTACTCTTACAAACAGAATCTCTAAGATCCTAACAATCTCCAATATCTAAACTCCTAATTACAAATAGAATCTCTAAGATCCTAACAATCTCCAATATATAAACTCCTAAACAAATATTATCTATAATTACAAACAGAATCTCTAAGATCCTAACAATCTCCAATATCTAAACTCCTAATATCTAAACCAATTAACAATCTCCAATACTCCCCCTCAAGTTGGAGCATGTAAGGATGAAATGCCCAACTTGGGAAGAAATCCAAGGAACGTGCGCTGTCCTAAGGCTTTGGTGAACAGATCTGCAAGCTGGGCAGAGGAACGAACATGAGCAGTAACTATGGTATTTGCCATGATATGGTCACGCACAAAATGACAATCCAATTCAATATGTTTTGTTCTTTCATGGAAAACTGGGTTTGCGGCTATATGTAAAGCTGCCTGATTATCACAAAATAATTCCATAGGAGTCGAGTGAGAGACACCAAGGGCGGCAAGGAAGGATTTAAGCCAAACTAGTTCTGCAGTAGCGGCTGCCATTGATCTGTACTCCGCTTCGGCTGATGAACGAGAGACAGTTACTTGTTTCTTCGTTTTCCAAGAGATTGGTGAACTTCCCAACATAATAAAGAAGCCGGTAAGAGATCTTCGAGTGAGGGGACACGACGCCCAATCTGAGTCGCAGTATGCATGGATTTTAAGATCACAATCTGAGCGCAAAAGGAGGCCCTGTCCAGGATTTAGTTTAACGTACCTGAGGACCCGTATGACTGCTTCGAAGTGTGCTTGTTTAGGATGCTGCATAAATTGGGAGAGGATATGAACCACATAGCTCAAGTCTGGCCTTGTAATGGTAAGGTAAATTAACTTCCCAATCAGTCTCCTATATCGTTCAGGGTTCTCACATGCTGGCCCTTCCTCCAAAGCCAGGCGATGATTTTGCTCGATAGGAGAATGTGATGGTTTGCATCCACTAAGACCTGCCTCAGAAAGAATGTCTAAAGCATACTTTCGCTGACATAAGAACAAGCCCTTCTTGCTACGGGCAATTTCGATACCCAAGAAGTATTTCAAGTGTCCCAGATCTTTGATTTTGAAGCACCGATTGAGGTAGGCTTTCACGTCACTGCATGCTTGTGTGTCATTCCCTGCCAAGATGATATCATCTACGTACACTAAAAGGGCCAAGAAAGTGGCTCCTCTTTGAAGTGTAAACAGTGTGTAGTCCGCTCTTGATTGGACAAAACCATACGTTGTCAAGGATGTGCTCAGTTTGGAGAACCAGTTTCGCGGAGATTGTTTCAAGCCGTAGAGAGATTTGTCAAGACGACATACCTTATTGTTTGAACCATTGCTGAAACCTGGTGGAAATCGCATGTAAACTTCTTCGCTTAGATCGCCATTCAGGAAAGCGTTGTGCACATCAAGTTGGTGTAAGTCCCAGTTTTTAGCAGCTGCTACTGACAGCAGCGTCCGAACACTCACCATCTTCGCAACGGGTGCATACGTCTCGCTGTAGTCTTCTCCAGCAATTTGATGGTTTCCGGCGATCACTAGTCGTGCCTTATAGCGTTCCACAGTTCCATCAGATTTATATTTAATTTTGTAGACCCATTTGCTTGGAAGAGCATGTTTTCCTGGAGGTAATTCAGAGATGTGCCAAGTGCCATTATCCTCCAATGCATTAATTTCTAATCTCATGGCCTCCACCCATCGTGAGTCATTCATGGCTTCGCGAAAGTTTTTAGGTTCTTGACCTGCATCGATGGCTGCAACAAAAGCTCGATGTTGCGCAGAAAAATTATTCAAACTAACATAATTACTCATTGGATACTGAATACCTGAGGCGAGATTGGTGTGGACGGTGGGAGGTGAATGTGTTTCAGCCATATGACACGCGTAGTCCTGCAGGTAGGAGGGCGGCTTTCGTGCACGTGGTTGACGTTGAGGAGAGGAGTGCTGCACTACATGTTCCGTTGTAATCGGACGATCTTCTAATGGAGGCTGGAAAGCTGTTATATCAGGACTTTTTTCCAAACGAGAGTCACTCCCCCTTTCCTCCGAAACTGGTTCCTCAAGAATTGGAAGTTCAGAAGGTTGTTCTCTCACCATAGTCTCCTTGTCGATTGCGGGTTGTGCTGGAGGTGAGTTAGGCACAGGCTCATCTCTTGGTTTGGCTTGAAATGGGAATATATTTTCTTGAAAGGTAACATCCCTTGATACAAATCGTTCTTGTGTTTCCAAATCCAGCAATCTCCAACCTTTTTGTCCAGTGGGATACCCAATGAAGGCACAACGTCGTGACCGTGAGGCAAATTTGTCATGAGGTTTGGGTCGGGTGTTAGCATAGCACAAGCATCCAAATGTGCGCAAGGTACTGTAATCTGGTGCTTCTCCATTTAGTACTTCATGAGGTGACTTTCCTTGAAGGATTTTTGTGGGTGTTCTGTTGATCAAATGCGCTGCAGTGAGGACGCTTTCTTCCCAGAATTCAACTGGCATACCTGCATGAAAGACCAATGCTCTTGCCACATTAAGTATATGTCTATGTCTCCTTTCTACCCTACCATTCTGCTGTGGTGTATAGACACACGTGGTTTGCTGCAAAATTCCTTTCTCACTAAGGAGCCTCATTATTTTATTGGATTTGAATTCCGTCCCATTATCAGAACGTATTGTTTTCACACTCTTACCAAATTGATTAGTTACCATAGCCAGGAATTTACTTACTCGATCGTAAGTTTCACTTTTGTCTGCCATCATATATACCCACAAACTCCTACTAAAATCATCCACAATAGTTAAAAAATAATGAGCACCCGAGAAAGAAGAAGTCTTGTAAGGTCCCCAAGTATCACAATGCACTAAATGAAAACAATCCTTACTTCGGGAATAGCTTAAAGGAAACACAGATCGAGTTTGCTTGGCACGTTGACAAACTTCACATGCCTTATTAATTACATCTTTATTCAAAACAAAATTAAATTCTGGAATCAAAGATAATGCTTGATATGACGGGTGTCCTAGCCTGTTATGCCACAACTCCACAGATTTTCCTGCTCGAACTGTTGAAGCTGAAGCACGCGTGGACTGAAACACATATACTCCATCACTAAGTTCACCCAAACCAATCTCCCTCTTCAGCATTAGGTCCTGCAAAGAACAACTTTTATCAGTAAACGTCACTATATTTCTGTTGTGTTTCAACAATTGCGAGACGGAAATCAGGTTACATCTCAATTGAGGCACATATAACACATTTTCCAGATCTAATTGTCCATCAAGTACAACAGTTCCTTCCTTTTTTGCACACGTGACAGATCCATTTGGCAAGGTTACACACAAAGGTTGAATATTTGTGATTTTTTGTAAAAGGTTTAAGGACCCTGTCATGTGACGAGAGGCTCCACTGTCCACAAGCCATTGGATATGAGTATTCTTACCAGAGAGTTTTTCACTTGATGACCGTGGTTGATCGATCAGTGCCATCAACTTGTTGACAATTTCTGGTGTCAGCATCGAGTTTGTAGTGACCTGCTGCGGGGTGTCAGATGGCTGAGACATCACACGTTGGTTGTTATCCCAAGTCACCGCTGCATGCGCATGCTCCTGCATATAACGTCCCCCCGAACGTCCTCTTCCTCGCCCTCGTCCACCGATTCTATTTGGTGGGAATCCAATGATATTCCAGCACTTGGAAGGATCGTGGTTAGTTTTTCCACAGTGAGGACATGGGAACCGTTCAGTCTGTTTCTCAAATGGCACACGTTGTCGTTCAGTCTGTTTCTCAAAGGGCACACGTTGCACTGTTTTCTCCATCTTCTCCTTGGATTCAACACGCGATGCATAGCCCACCACGTTCGCTCTTTCTTCTTGATTACGCGCTATGTTACGGTGAGTTTCTTCTTGCGTAACCGTGGCATACACTTTGTTCACAGAAGGCAGGGGCGAGCTATTCAATATTTGTGACCGTAAGTTGCCAAATATGGTTTCGTCCAAACCCATAAGAAATTGGTAGACTCGGTCATGTTCCCTCTCTTCTTCAGTCTCCTTCGCGTATGCACATTTATCTCCACATGCACACGCCTTGCGAGCTTTGCTCCCTTCAAGCTCGTCCCATATTCCTCGCAGCTTTGTGTAGTATTCTCCCACACTGCTGCCAAGTTGTTTTATATTAGCCAAACTCGTTTTGAGCTGGTACTGACGGGAGAAATTTTCCACAGCATACCTTTCTTTTAGGTCGTCCCAAAGATCCTTCACCTCATCAAAGCATTTGATGAATGGTTGGAGCTTTGGGTCAATGGTGTTGTGTATCCAGCCATTGATCATCGAGTTACACATCTCCCAAGCTCGCCATTCTTCTGCGTCTTCCTCGTCTGGTTTCTTCACGACTCCGGTTATGAATCCCAACTTATTTTTGGCCTTAAGTGCGTTTTTCATGAGCTTAGCCCAATTTTCGTAGTTGGCCTCTCCGCGCAGCAATACAGTTGTAAGCAAAATGCCTGGGCTATCTGAGTTTGCCAGGTGATACGGGGACGCCGGGTCCGACGGCTTCAACTTGCTGGCTCCTTCTCTGGCCATACTCGTAGGGCTAGCTTTCACACTTGTCTACACAAACTTTGCGGAAAGCGTGGTTTATCAGGAAGGCTCTGATACCAAAATAAACTTGGTATTTTGATTGTGTTGCTATTATATTCAAAAGAAGCCTTTAAATAGGCAAACCAATACAAAGGCTACGTACTCTTACAAACAGAATCTCTAAGATCCTAACAATCTCCAATATCTAAACTCCTAATTACAAACAGAATCTCTAAGATCCTAACAATCTCCAATAAAGTTGAAGTACGGTTCTTCCTTAGATTATTTCTAATCTAAGAAATTTGAATTAATAAAATCATGAACTTGAGTTTCCCAACACAAGTTCATGCAAGAATCTTGTCCATTCCCATGGATCTCAAACATCAAAAATACATGCATGCAGACCGTATTATAAAAGGGTACTCAACATCTCCATCAGAATTCCAGAAAAGGATTTAGCTACGCATGTTGAAAGATAAAACGAAAATAGAATCTGAGATGAAAGAAAACATGATTTACATAAAAGAAATTCAAAAGAGTAAAGGTACAGACCGATTTGTTCTTCGCAGTTTCAAAGTAATGCGATTAAAACTAAAACTCAACACATGCACCAAGATCGCGTCTTCTGAATCCCTTCAAGAACCGCGATGTTGAAGATGCAGGAATCTCCAGGAAAACTAAAATCTAAAACTCGAAGTTTCTATTCTAGAAATCTAAGTATGGAACTAAAAAAAAACTCTCTAAATGTTTCTTCAAAAAGTAAAGTTGCTTCCCTCCTTCTGTGCGCGTTTCCTCTTTTTATCAGACTCTTCCTCCTCTTTTCTTGATTTTCTTTTGTATTTCTGTTGACCGTCCGATCCAAGCAAGATCGACGGTTGCCAAGCCTCCACAACCTTATCCCTTCTTTATCACTTCTGCCACATGTCACTATCTGGATAAAAGGGGAAGGAACAATCAGTAAAAATATAAAAGATAACTTTTTAACCAAGGTTTTACCATTTGGGCTCACATGATATATTTCAGCCCAATTTCACCTACACTTTTACACAATCAGCCCAAAAAATGTCAGAAAAATCACCACTTAATTGGATAAAAATAAATACTAACACTGTGCAAGTTATTTACTCTGCTTGCCCATTTGTTTCCTTGATGCTCTAATGATTCTGCTTGAAATGCAGAATATATGGGATTCGAACCCAGTAAACTGATCTATTACTGGATCTATACAATTATCAAACAATCTGAATAAAGAACAAATGTTTCATTCTAAACAGGGACATTTAGACATCAATGTAAAAAATGATGAAGGAAAAAAATAGTAACAAAATAATTTCCTAAAGTTACAATATCACACATAACAAAGTCGATTTCTATACGCTCTTTCCTCACGAAGTCAATGCTTCTGATCTGCATAAGGGGCATAATTTTTTCACGAGCAGCCATTTCTTTAAACAATTTGCATGAAATTCATGACTGCATTGAAGAACTCCAATGTTCTCCCCATTCTTATATTCATTCTATGAAATCATATACAATATTCAAATTAATAGGGAAAATGAAATATTAAATTAATGGAAAGAACTTCCCAGAAAGTTTGCCATGTGAAAAGTCAATGCCCTAAATTACTCTAATATATTAAATTAAACAGAATGCTAAAATTCATACCTGGCATATTATGCACAAATCAGTATCTTGTTCCTCAGAAGCCGCTTCCTCCGAATTAGTAACATTGGCAGGAATTGCATAAATTTTTGTCTTCATTTGACTTGTAATCATTACCTCTGATACACCTGAGCTCGCATTGCCAATCCTTTCACCCAATGTAATTAGCTCCTGTTAAATTCAGAAAAGGAAATAATTTTAAAATTTCCATAATCACTAATTTTTTTGTATCCTAGACCTCTTTTCTATTCACATAGATAGGAAAATACAATATCAGTATTTGTCTACTTGCCTCATAAGACATATCCTGAATGTCCAAGCTCCTATCAGTGTGATGGTCAACCAATAAAGCAACATCCTGCATAATTAAGCTTCAACTGTTAAGACAATCAATAGAAGTATGTAATGTAAAAGGATATGATTCTATCTGTGCAAAGTCCTAAGGAGTACAAAAAGTGGTTATTCCGAGAAATAGGAAATATTACATCAACTTGGAGAAAGCCCGTGGGAGGAATATTTCCATGTCTAACAGTTGTCTCCAGCATGCCTCCTCTATGAGTTTGGTATATCTGTAGACCTGCAGATGGTGCAGGATCAACATGCCTAGTAGCCATCTCAAAACCATTCTGTGTGGGGATTGCAGCATTTCTTGGTGGATTTGTTGGATCTCTATATGAAGCTGCAGTTACTTGGGGATGAAAGTTGGTTGAGTGACCTCTCATCCCTTGCACAGGCGGTGTTCGATGGTGAGATCTAAGGTACATGGGATTGACAGGAGAAGGATGAGGAATTCTCAGGCCTCTTCTGTTGTCAGTTGTAGCAGTTGTAGCATAATATCTCTGCAGACCCATACTTGCATTTTCTAATAAACTTGCATTAACATTGGGAGCTGCAGAATAAGAGGGAGACAGTCAGAAAGACCAAATCCATTCATAACATGAAGAAATCAAAGAAAATCTGAATGCATTGTTTGGCACTTGGGCTGACACCATTGGAGGCAGATTATGCATAAAAGAAAAAAAAAAAAACTTTTTATTAGTTCCAATCTTAAGTTGTACAACTGAGTTTTCATAAAATACAAGACTTTACACAAATTTAATTCTTGGTAGAAAACACCACATACAAGAAGCTTTAATTTTCATTTTATATCAGGAAGCCTGAATAAAACTTCTTAGGTGAGTGCTATTTTAAATTATTCACTTTCAAGATATCTATGTAATGATAATATGCATCTAAAAAGGGTATCACTG
>JAVKPL010008278.1:0-10985 GCA_032173675.1 Gastrolobium villosum | reverse complement strand
GTTAGTTATAAAGATTCGTTTTGCGTGTCGGAATTTTTTATTTTTTTGTTGCGGGCCCCACAAAATGTTATATGTGTAGGAAATTTTTTGTGATCATGTTAAATGATAGATGATAAACCAAAAAAAAAGGAAGAAAAATAAATAAATAAAAAGGTGTCTTTCGCATAGGGTTGTATCTCTAGTTGGGCCATTACAATTATAACCTAATCGTCTCTCCATTGTGCTAGTGGGTTCAAATGCCCAACTGACAAACGGGTCTGGCTTCTTTTGATCACTTTGGGTCCAAGCAGCTATTCAATGGTTCGGACTTCGGATATATTTTGTGCAATGAGTCTTTGCATATTATAACCTAAGGTTCATACAAAAATTACATAAATTTAACATAAAACGGGTGTCTGTCTAAGAATTTGATCATACTAAAAGGTATTTATATTATTATGAAGGGTTTTATAATTCTCATGTTGAATGAGAATTAAAATTTCATATTGTAGAGATAAAAAGCATGTGAGACCCATATATTAGAAAAAATTACATGTGGGACCCATGTCAGCACGAAAATCGAAGGGTGTGTAGGAAAAAATGAATTCTCATGATGAATGAGAATTATAAAATCCTATTATCAAATCATCATATTACTAATAAGTTTAGAGATACAGGGCAGGTTCATACAGAAAAACTGAGAAGCCACAATCTAAACAAGATTTAAGAAGATTGATCCTGCTACAGCTTCTACTTTAACCACTCTTGGTAACTGATTTGCAAAGAGTATTTGGTTTCCATCACAATGAACACAAAAAAACCGTAGTGATAGAAGTTTTTCTTGTGAACTCCTATATTGAAGGATAGTCTCAATGGTCCAATCATTTCCACCATTTCGGATTAGCTACAAGTCATAGATATCCTAATTCGAATAAGACTTAGGACAGTTGAAGTTGGAGGCCAAGATTATAAGATGTCTTATCTAATTTATTAATCACATTAGATACAAATAGAATCAACAGGTAATATTAGTTGATTCCACGACTTACTCTTATATAAATTGATCCTACACCTCAAATATGCATTGGTTATAGCAAATATAATTAAATGCTAGCATCAATCGAATCGTTGTGGTGTCTCACCCAATCTTCTTGTCAAACTCGAGTTTCTACGTAGAGGCAAAAAGGGTGGTAGAAACGTAAAACTTAAAAACAACACTAAACGTAAGGTTTCTACTTTCTACCACTTAAGGTCAAGATATAAAATTATATATATGCATGTAAAAGAAATATCACATAATAAACATGTGTATTGAGCTACTTATCTATTTAAAAAAGAAAATTATTTTTCATAACCAAATATCAAAATTATAAACAGTGATAATTAACAAGTAATAGATAACCAATCTGCTCTAACTGCTTTATACACTCTGCAGATTTTGAATCATCGCTCATCAGGATATAATTTCACTTCTTTCAATGCATACAATAATCAAAAAACACAAAGCAATTCTCATAACATAACTTATAATAAAAAACATATATACAAATAAAAAGATATTAAGATACCGTGAATATGATTTGGAAAAAACGAAAATCAGGTTTTTTTATTTTTAATTTTTTTTGTAAATCTTTTTTTTCTCGTTTCTACCAATTTTTACCAAAGACAATTTTTACTTGAATTTTAAGTTTTAACACGCACCACTTTAATAAAAATGTAAGTTTTTACATTTTTACACTAGTTTTTGACAAGAATAGTCTCACTTATATTGTGTCAGGAACCTCTCTAATTACCCAAGCCTATATATTAGAAGAAGGAATAAAAAACATATGGGTTAGTAGTTATCAATATTCCAATTGCCTCGACTTTAATTGAATTGCGAGTTGTGTATAATCTGGCAGGGCACTTAGGGAATAGGGAGAATATAAACGGGCAAGAAGCATTGATAATTTGAGTAAGCTTTTTGATAAATTAGTAGTGAGGAGAGAGAGCCAGAGAACTTCTCAGGACTTTCGATGGTGATGCAGCATACAATGAAATTATACAAAATGTTCAGTTGGATATTCATGTTCGTATCCATTGTAGTCATAATACAACCTTTCTCCCTTTGTTATATCTCTATTAGCAATTAAAAGAACCCGACATTCACCATCAACGTCAAATCTCACGCATTTCAAGTTCTGCTTCTTTTTCCCTTCCCTGCATATGAAAACAAGAAACTTCATTAACGGTTATTTCCATCAAACAATTATATTACTTGAAAAGAAAATGTTATACTTGATCATGAGTCTTAAAGAAGTCTTTAAGTTGAAAGTATTCACCTTGGCATTGCATAAAAGGGGCAAGTAAATATTATTGTTATTCATATCAAGTCCACAAGTCGGTCAATTTTCTAGGTATGCTTAACTGACTAGGATCCTGTCAGTTTAGATTGCTCATTTGCTCTAAAGTTAATAGGTTTTAAGATAAATATAACTATGATATCAGTATGTACACTCTTCGTTGATTATAATTTGCCAATATTGATTGGACACTTGACCAATTCAAAAACATCCAAGATGGTAGACAATAAAATTTGAGATGGCAGAAACTTACGGTGTGTGATTATTGATGCCGTTAATGAAACGTGCTATGTTGCTACGTTTATCTGGACAGATGACAAGCGTTTTTAAAGGATCAGAAGCTGAAAGAAGTGTCATTATGCTATCCCCATCATCATTTTCCCGATTCTTTAAGAAGTCTACATCTCCAACATATTCTGTTATTATTGTCAAATCTCTAATGAGTCTATCCGCTTCTACAGTGAACCTGCAGAAAGAGAAATCTAATAGTGAAACTCAGAGTGCAAAAGGAGAAAAAGATAACGCCAATTTATGTTGTATTCATACTTACCCTTCTAGAGGATCAAAAACAACCATGAGAGGTGGACATTCTCCTCTTTCCATCATACTTTTGCACAAGTTTAAAGTCTCGGTGTCTTCCTTCGACAAGACCTGAGTCAAAAAGATATACAAACTTGTCTGAATTGCCAATCTAGATGCATAGAAAAAAGGAGGAAGAAGAAATTACCACGGATGCTAAACACACATACTCATTTGTTTGCACCATTCTAGTAAAAGCTTGAGAATCATGAAATACATAATACTTATAAACTTGTGTGCACTGATAAAGAGAAAAGTGTTATACATTGCAGAACCAAATGCACCCGAACAATGACAACTAATGCAGAAGGATACACGACACATCTAAAGGGGACTGCATTTTAACAAAAATGTTGTACAGTGTTGACTGATTTGTTTTTGTCCCTATGCATGAACTATTATTAGTCTATTGCTGTTATAGTTTTCTGTAGACCCCCCCTACTTTACTGTCGAACAATGTCCTACATTAAGCATAAGCTGGGGAACCAAAGATGTTTGCTTGTGTTCTGAGATAACCAAGCAATAACTCAAACTAAGTGGCACTGACTTTTTCGATCTAAACAACATTCTAAGGTTCCATTTCCATGAAGGTGAACAAAAAGACATGTTCAATGAGTCAACTTTATAATGTATTGTTTGTCTAATAACAAAACAAGCAGCAGCAAGAACTAAAAAAGCATACCATCCCTTATGTTGACAAAGGGGAGAGGAACAAAATCACAATTATTTTACTACGTGTAAGGAAGCAAACAAACTCTATAACTCAAATTTATATATTTTTCTTTCTTTCAAGTAATTTTCTATACTTGAATAACTTCAGTTTCTCAATTTCTAAGCTGCTAGTCTTTAGAATAACAAAATAAAATAAAAACAAAGGTTATAATAAACTCTATAATATACTATTCCTTATAGATAGTTCTTCTCTAAGCTTCTGTAACCATAGAATCCTTAATGTGACAGATTATTTCAGCATGCAATGTACACAAATTAGTGTTATTGGGAACTATTATGGACCTGAGTAAAGCCCGTATCCTCATAAGGTCCAAACAACTTAAAGTCCATGGTAAGCTCTATAAATAAAGCGTTTTATAATTCTCATGTTACATGATAATTAAAATTTTACTACACACCCTTCGATTTTCGTGTTGATATAGGTCTCACACATGACTTTTTCTAATATATGGGTCCCACATACTTTTTATCTCTATGACATAAGAATTCCCTTCTTATGTAAGATGAGAATTATAAAGCCCAAAAATAAAAGACCACAAGTATAACTAATATCTCTTTAATCTATTTTATGCAATCACAAAGCACACACACCACCACTCTTTGGCTAAGGCCATTATATCGTGTGTTGTGATTCGGTACTCCAAGATACCTGATTCATAGATATCTAGAGAGACCATCAGATCCTATATCAATCAACTAACCTACAGTTGGACATCTCTGCCATTCAAGAAGAACGGAAACAAAAACATGAGTTAATCACCTGCATTCCACCATGTTCAAGAGCAGGACGATTAGCAGACCTTGGTGCCATTCCAAAAATGTAAGTAAGATCATTACTGAATTCAGTTTTAGTTGCAGTAAGCGCTGTTGCAAGTGATGCCATCTGTTCTAATCTCCTTTTAGGATCTTCAATAGGGGTGAAAGGCAACAATTTCCTTTTCTTTTTCAACACCACTAAGCTACTACCCCGCTTTCTCTTCTTCCGCGTGCCTAAATAGATATATATAAAATTAAGGATAATAAAAATTCGCACTTCAATTAATTACAACCCTCACATCCCTAAATTTCACTTTACCTGAATTTGAAATCTGAGGTGTAACGGAAGATCGTTGAATTCGAAAGAAGTCAATAATTTTGGTCTGAACAAGAGGAAAAGCTGCATTTTAACAAAGTAATTATTAGTTAATAAGAATAATAACAATTTTTTTTTAATTATAAAACAGACAAAGGAAATGGAAAATAAAGAAGGGAGATACATTTAGGGTTGTTGTTATTGTTGTTGGAACATGGGGGGCAGAACCAGGAGCCTTTGGGAACAGAAGAAAGGATGGGTTTGAGACAGAAGAGGTGGTAGCCGCGATCGCATTTGTCGCACAGAAGCAACTTCGCCGGTGAGAAGCCGGAGCCGCATTCCTCGCAGCTGACGTCATCGTCGTCGATGCTCGAAGATTTGGGTGCTAGGGTCCTTCTTCGACGGAGTGAAGCCATTTCCATGAGAGTGGTTGTAACTGATTCAACAAAATTACATATAAGTATGAAGAAGATGAAGAAGAAGAAGAGAGGCTCTTTCGCGCGCTAATTTGGCTTCGCGGGAAATTGGGTTTTGAATGGCGCCATTTTTTTATTTTTTTATTGTTTCTTTGTTGTTTTTTTTAACATGTCTTTGATGATGAAATCATCCTCTCGTATTTTCATATTTTTTAATCACGATGATTAAGCTGCAGTTAATGATTTCTGCCATTAGAAGAAGGAAAAATCTTCTCACATGCAGAATCGTCATTTTGTCATTAAAATTTATAAATAATTGGGATCTCCTGTCGTGATATATGATCATGTTAGATCAAGATATTAGAGTATTCATTCTTTTTAATTTAGTAATGTTATTATTTCTTTCTAATTTTTTATTTTTTTGATTATTGAATTTTATATTGCTTTAAATACTCTCTCTTTTTTATTCAGATTACTAATAATATATATTAAATAGTTCTTATTTCTCAACAAATGTTTTTTTTTATCATTTATAAAATTTCCTTCCTGATAATTAATTTTTCACTAATTCTTACTGGTTGCTTTTTAGGGTTTAATATTTTTGTTTTTTCTACTAAAAAAGACTTTTTTGCCATACTCACCGAATTTTTTTATAGTGAGTGGGTCCCATTATAAAAAGAATAGATAAAAATAATTAGTGGGACTCACTCATCTTTATGTGAGAGCCTCTTTGGATCCTCTCTTTTTAAGTTATAAATTATTTTTAGAGTGAGAACATTCTAACTACCAAAAATTCTTACTACTCATCACATCACCATTAGATCAAAGAGAGAGAATGTTAACAAAAATTTGAAGAGAGAGAAAATGTTAATCTAATGGTGATTAGATATGTAATAAGTTAGTAGTGGAAAATTTTGGAAGTGGGAAATTTTGGTAGTGAGAATATCCCTCCTCTTACTTTTAAGTTAAAGCTAAAAATAAGAACTAAAAAAAAGCTAAAAATTGTTTATCTATAACTCTTCATTAGAAAAAACACACAATTCAAGAGGAGCTAATAAAAGCTTAGAAAAAAAACTCGTTATAAATTTTTTTTTTTTAAATCTGTTTAGCCTAACTTCTGCTTATAAGTAATTTTTAGTTTAAAAATAAGATGATCCTGCACTATGTGTGACAGAGAAAAAATTTTTGCAAGAAAAAACAGTTTTTTTTTTTTGGTATACTAACTTTTTTTTTTGTAAACACATATACTAACTTTTTTTATTAAAAGGTTGCGCATATTAAGTATAAATGAAATATTATAACAAGAATATTTTTTGTGTTGTTGTCACACATATTAAGTACAAATAAAAAAAATGCTTACAGCTTACCAAAAAAAAAATGCTTACAGATTATCAAAAAAAAAACATTAGAACACAAGTGATACAAATGAATGAGTTGTTAAATGTTGAACGTGTAAAGCGAAACGATCCGGATCCTCTGATATGAAAAATCACATGATATGGTAAACTGAGAAATCATAACCATATAAAGATAGATCAATGATAATAAAAGAGAAGAGAGAAAAAATAGTAAAATAGGTAGTTATAAAATCAGAACTATTGATTTAACTTTGTATGATTGTAATTTTTTCACATATCCATGTCATATTTTTTCTCACATTAGATGATCCATTTCCAAAGGGAAATAACTTTTTTATGTGATAAGAAAATAATTGTTTGATGTTGTAGAAATAAAATTATAAATGAAATCCATAATTAAGAGAAGAAAGAAAATAAAAAAGTGTGAATCACCAAAAATTATTTATCTCACACGGATAAGTATACCCATGTGTAAAGTGTAAAGGTACAAAACTACAAATTTTGTGATAGAATGAAAATAACACAAGATTTATTATAATATTTTTGTGTTGTCTACTCTTCTTCTACTTGCTATAAGCAACGCTGCAACGGGTAGGGTTTAATTAACCCCTTTTTGACGTTCCTCCTTCCTCGCTTCTATTGTCTTGTGCATAGTGAAGCGTACAACTCTGTTCCTCCCATTCCTACATCATTTGCATCTTTCTGTCTATTTCGCTGTCTCATTCGTCGCTTCCTCAACATTGCTGCACTTATGTTCTTCCATAACTAAGGTCATTGCCAATTGGTCTTCACGGTCTGTTTTGTATTTCATCTATGTTGAGAACTTTTAAAAAAAAATTAAAAAATTCATTCAATATATTTAAAATGTTGTATATACAACTCTACAGCTGTATTTTCGTTGTTTCGCTCTGATTCATTTTTTGGGTTCGTTTTTTCTTTCTTATATTACAATAATCTTATGATGATGAATAATATAAAGTGCATGTTTCGTATCCTATTCGTAATCGTTATTAACATATGATTTCTAAAAGATTTTAGTGATTTGCCACTAATTGTTTAGTCCCCCCCATTTTTGTTATTTTTTATATGGTTTCTTATATGTAAAGTTTTATCGTAGTGTTATTCTACGCCTTTGATTCTGTCTTTGATGTTCTTAATTGTTATCTTCATTTTCTCATTTTTGTTACTTGTGATCCTATTTTTGCACATGATGTTTCATTCCATTGCTTTTCTGTTTGCTATGTTTTATTTGGATTCATGTTCTGATTCCTTATTTAAGTGACCCTCTCTTAACTTTGCAGGTGATCATTGAGCAGAACTATCGGTCCCAAGGTTAGCTATCCTTGTATTTTTGTGTTGATTGCTTTGAGAACTCTAATCCCATTTAATTTGTAGAAAAAAGAAATCCTTATTTGTTTGTTATCTTTGCCTGTTTTTATCCCCATTTTTGTGTTTATTTATAATTTGGTTTTGGATTTTGTATATGTTTACTTTGTGTATCCTTTTGCGGGTTATGTGTTGTGTGTACTTTCCCTTATTGCATATATATGGTAGATTGAAAGTCATAAGTTTGAATTCAGGAAACAACTTTTTTGCAAATATACAAGGGTAAGACTATGTATAAGGATTGACGTCACGCAACCCTCACTAGTCGGAGTTTAATGGGGAGTTTTTTTTTTAAGTAACATGTAATTTCTGCTTGTCCAATATAGAACAGACCGCTAAAGCCTTTGAATCGTTACCTGTGCTTCCCTAAGAGATAACCCCATCAAGATAGGGTTAGCTTTAAACCCTGTGTGGAATACCTTTTAAGTTTTGTGGTTTTGTATGTTTTTGAAGTCCATCTTAAAGTTTTAAACTTTTTCATGTTTAACTCATATTTTAACACCAACAAGGATTAGTCTGAGCTTATTATTATCGATACTTATTTTGATTTTTTAAACTGCCTAGGTCTTTTTAGCAATCTGATTTTGAAGTAGACTATGAGAATATAAGAAAAGTTCTTCACATGTCAGGTTTTACTGTCAAATTTTCTTCACATTGTTGCTTTGGAAGGAGTTCATGGTAGTGCTAATCCTTTTCAAACGTGTTACTGTTTGCATAATGTAACATCCTCCCCTAAACTCCTAAATATATTTTATGTTTGCAAATTTGAATGAGTATTCTAGGTTAGTTTTTATTAATACTATGTTTGATAAAGAAACAAAGAGTGTTGCATCATGAAAGAAGGTTTCTTTTAGTAAAGTTATTGGTATAGCTTCATTCAGTATCACTTAGGTGTTATCTTTATATCCTATCATCCTTGTTTAATCATCAAATTCCCTTCTTTTTTAGTTTTTTATTGTATTGTTTCATGTCTTCACATATTTCCATTTTGCAATCTCATTACGTGCTTCCCAAGAATTTATCTATTTCCATTCCAAAAAATTGTAAATATTTCCATTTAATCCATTTATTTGTTTCAAAGACTCTTTACTTTAAGGGGTAAAATTAATATTTTTGAGACTAATAATGAATTGCATAACTAGTGGGAATAAGTTTCCACTCTTCCCTATGTGTAATTAGACTCCCAAATCAAAACTCTTATCACGATAAAAGATAGTTTTTTCAATTGTTTCCCTAAAAAAATTGGTGGTGACTCTCTTATAAGTTTTTATATTTTTTCATGCCTCTTATCACAACGGCCCTCTGGGTTTGTTGTGACAGGTCAGAGTACATATGCTGTTTATATGACTTAATTGGCTAGTTGTAGGGTGCTATAGTCGGGTCTAGTACTCTGCTTGTATCAAGTATGAAACAAGTAAGGTTTGTTGCTTTGTATAATTCAGCAATATTGCTCGCTCTCTAAACTAGGTAAACAAACTTGGGACACTATTTTAGTCTCTATTGTGATATTTTTAATAAAATAAACTAAGTTATTGAGTTCTTTTATACTGTCTAAAGTTGTATTGTACTTCAATAATATGTATTTTTTAAAATTATTTGAACATACAATTTGGGTTTTTGTCTCCTCAGAAGAAAAGAAAAAAATAAAAATAAAATAAAAGAAATGAAGAAAGAAAGAACAAAAGAAAATTAAGAAATAATTTCATAGGGTTTTTCTTTTCTCATTCGCTTGGAAAACTTATTGGAGAGGATAAAATGCTACAAAATTTGATTTACATAAGATTGATTTTCTATGTACTTGACTTGAATACTATTTTCAATTTTATGGCAACTATTATTACTTTTTCATTTCTTATTACACTTTTGGCTTTCATTTTCTTGATAGAATATCTACAGAGGATGGAGTTTTCAAATGCTTCCAAGGACTTGTCATCAGAAATGGAGGTTGATGCCTTTAGACGCCTTTTCCCACTTCAATTTTTTGAGCGTCATCTTGCTGAATCTATACGCCCTGATGGTAGACCTCTCGGGAAAGCTAGAGATACGAGTATATTTCTTGGTTAGTTGCTTTTTACTTATTTACAATCTGTGAAATCCTTGCTATATTGTGTGTTATTTACACTAGGAGCAAAATTGACGTGGTTAACTCTTTTGATCAGGCGCTGTTGCATCCGCTAATGGGTCAGCTCTTACAAAGATTGGATCAACTGTTAGTTACTCTACCACTGTCTACTTTTATGCACCTTGGGTTCTTGACTGCATTATTGAATATATTTAATGACTTCATTGTGTGTTCTTTGCTCAGACTATGTTGACTGCTATTAAAATGGAAGTTATGACTCCCTCCTTGGAGTCACCAGACGAGGGCTGTATAGGTTGGCTATCACCAGCTATGCCATTTGTGTATTAGTTATTTAGTCCTGCTCACATATGCCATGAGATTTTAACATATTAATTCCTATTATTTCAGCTATCGATTTCCACATGCCTCCAATTTGTTCTCCAATTGTTAGGCCCGGCAGGCCTGCTGAAGCATCACCAGTTGTGTCAAAGCAGTTGTCTGACACTATTTTAAGGCAAGTTTTTAATTTTTACTGTCACTTTGTTAGTTTCAATTATTTGAGATGATGAGAGAAGCTAACTCTACTTAAGTCACTCCCACCTACCTTTTTTTTACTACAAAATAAATAAATAAATAAATAAAAACGAAGCAGGAGAAAAAGATGAAAATAAAAGGGGGAATTTTGTATGTTTAACTATTAGATATTAAGGAAAATGTTGTTCATATCTGTGCATAATTTGTTTCTTTGAACTCTACGAAAGCCACTCTACCTGTTATGGCTCTGGTGGTTTAGGGATAGGAATTGAAATTATAGAAGTGAAGAATGAAAGAAAAGAATGGAAATGGAAGGAAAAAATCTGTTTATTGACAAGAAAATGGAATGTACACTCAAGAGACACTTCTCTTGCCAAGGGGCATTCCCCTTCAACTGAGCACTCCAGCCTAACTCAATATTTGTCAAAAGCTTCCCCTAAAGGAGGGCTATCTCCCTTATATAGTATCTAAGCTGCTCTCAAAAGCCCATAACCATCTAACTACGTAACTAACAAGTTGTGAACT